>JAJLUF010000042.1:0-50801 GCA_030569995.1 Lachancea cidri
TAATCCTTGTTGTCAAAGAGTTTTTCACCAACAGTATCCAAATCAGCAACAGTAGAACCTGTCAAAAGATTTTCAATTTCATGCAACTTATCCAACTCTGCATAAGCCAAAATTAAAGCACCGTCGATTTTCTTCTCCTTTAATGATTTTCTAGCCATCAACAAATAAGGAATCAATTCTTCGAATTTACCCGCTTGTTCAGCAACATCGATAACATTGTCATAGTGAGAAGGATCATTAGCTTTAATATAGGAATCAATTGCCTCAGGAATACGTAAACCAACAAGTTGAGCAGCACCTAATTGCGACCAAAGATCCGAAGTATTAATCTTGTCAACATAGGCCTCAGCACGGTCCAAAGACATTATATCTTCAACTAAAACCTTTAATGCTTTATCATATTTTTCATTCTTATCATAGATCTCAAAAGCTTCTTCATTCAAACCATTCTGCACACACATTGGTGCTATCTCGTCAATGTCAAAACTGTCTAGCTTCTCAATGTACGAGGCGACCTTACTTGGTTCGTATCTGATAGCTGATAGCATCAACAAACCTTGTAAAGCAGGATTATCATTGAATGGAGAAGGTTCCAAGATGATTTTCTCTAGTAGTTCAATTAACTCTAGTTTCATACCGTTATTCATAAACGCTTGGACAGTTAGTGAGACAGGTTCAGGATCAGACAATTCACCAATACCCGTTCCAACAACAGCGTCGACCAATTGACGGCGGTGGATATTATCTTCCACTAGAACCTTGTTCCAAAGGCTAATATCCGACCGCTTTAGCAAGTACCTTGCTTGGTATTTGTACATGCTGTTCTCGTTGGTGATTCTTATCAAATCATCGTCATTGGAACCTTTTTCGTACGCAATGTAAGCGAGGTAAGGATCTCTCTTTTCACAGTAACGACCGACATCAAGAGTATCGTACTGGTCATTCTCCTTCAAAAACTTTTCCGGAGAATTGTTGGAGTCGATATAAATCTTGGCTAATGTGTTGTAAACAGCTTGCTCTTGAACACCTTGCCTCAAGCTATCTTCCAAAAAGGGAAGTAAGATTTTTAATCTATTCCTCTTTTCGACTTCAGCAGTCAATTCTGCAATAGGAACTTGACCTAAGACAGTTTGTAACAGATTTTGTATAACTTTTTCGTCGCAGTCCACATCCAAAAGAGCGGCAACGACTTGAGGAGTTTTTGATGGGTTGACTTGTTGGACGTAAACTTCGATAAATTTGAAGTCTTGTGCTTTGTAAAGATACAAGATAAGATCATGAATGTAGTTAAAGCGATCAGCAACAATTACAAGTGGCATTTGATCAGGAAGTTTGGCATCTTTCAAAAAGTTTTTGACCTTTTCAGGGTCGTAAATATTGTTACCCTTTACAATCCTTTCCACTTCTTTATACTGACCCATTTTTGCAGCAGCCTGAATGTATTTGAACACAACGTCTTTGTCTTCCGTCAAATTGACCAAAGAAGCCAAGTAGTAGTAGAGACCTTCGGTTGCTCTGTACTCCTCAAACAATTTGATTAACACAGGGGAGCCAATTAAATCCGAATACTTCGTAGCTACTTGTATAACAATTTGAATGTTACCTTGCAAATTGTCATCCATCAATGCTTTCAAGCAAGCCAAACTTTGTTCGACATTAAGTTTACCAAAGTACGCAACCAACCAGTCTATAGGAAGAGCACTTGAATGGATAATGCAACGTTTGATATCCTTAATATCCGTGTAATTTTCCAAAGCTCTTTGATATAACCCAGCCTTTTCTGCCAAAGCGGCGACTGTAGGTTTGTCAAATTGGGTAAAAATATTGTTCCCTAATATGGCATCTGCGACTTGAGGAGCATGTAACAAGTTAACTTCAAGAACGCGAGTTTGGAGGTGACCTTGGTCGGGAGTGTCACCTTTCAATGCATCAAGCAAGAACGATGTACCTTGTTGAATAAAATTTTGACCGAAAAAGATATCAGCAATTTTTTCAACATCAACCTGAGAAGCAGTTTCTGGAGACTGTAGTAAGCTGACTGCGAACTCCGAAGCTTTGTCAGGCGAAGAACGTAACAAATTAGAGACCAAAACCACAAAGTTAGGTTGATAACCGACCTTTTGAGCATAGGGAAGAATTTTGTCGAATTGTTGTAACTCAGCTAAGCAAGCAATCACTTTGGGATGGCTTTCAGCTCTCAAATAACATGCTAATGCCAAAGTAGTATCAAATGGTTTCACGATGTCACCAAGCTCTTCGGAACATTCCAACTTGTCCTCTTTCAACCACTTTTCGAACAATTGTTTTCTATCTTGTTGTAATACTGGTCTCGCCAATTCTATCGTCTCATACCTATTGAGTTTGCCCTTGTCAAGCAACGTTGAGAAGTAAAGTAAGATGGGGGAGATAGCTCCTGGTGGAGCTTGGATATTCTTTAATCTGTTAATGGTAGTTTGTGTTCTCAATTGCTGAGAGGAGGCAGCAACTTTAGCAGCAGATTGATAATCTCCAGAAGCTAGCAACGAGTCGAACTGCCTATTAAATAAGTCATCGGCACCAGGCAAACCACCCCTGGAAGCCATAATCAACGCAAGAGAAACGTTGGATAGCTTGTTCAAAACGTATGGCACAATTTGATCAGTAGCGATCTCTACTGCGAGAACTTGGCCCTTCTTGTTGATGCATGCAATTCCGTTTTTGTCGTTGTAACTTGCAGCGGTGAAAACCGATTCTGCTGTGATTCTGTTCACAAACAAGTTGGTACCTGTCTCCAATTCATACAAATGAATAAATCCATACTTCGTTAGCACATAGATAACACCATACTTTTCTGATACTTGAACAGAAATTGGGAAATCATTAACCGCGTCAGGAGGGAAAAAGATGTCGACGGTTTTCTTTTGGTATTGAATGGGGTTGGAGGCGTCGTGGTCAATTTCGATAATACGTAGTTCTCCTGCGCCAGTATTAGGATTTCTGTTACCTGTAACAAATACTTGAATAGGAA
The DNA here is from genome assembly GCA_030569995.1 of Lachancea cidri. Taxonomy (NCBI): domain Eukaryota; kingdom Fungi; phylum Ascomycota; class Saccharomycetes; order Saccharomycetales; family Saccharomycetaceae; genus Lachancea; species Lachancea cidri. Next base: position 3,008 of record JAJLUF010000042.1, read on the forward strand.
GGGTATTGCCTTCAAGCAAGACGTTGGAAAAGCTAGCAACATGGCCATCGATAGCTTGCGAGATACCACGCGCCTTGGAAAACAATTGGATTTTCCCTGCGATGCGGCCGTTCTCTTGAATGATACCGACTACGGCAAACCAGTCCAATTTCTTGTTGGCTACGAAATTGATAATTTGAGTGTTGTTCAAGTTGGCGTGCCTTTGAGTTAATTTGGCCGGTTTCCTTGACACGTCACCATCGAAAACCTGGGATAGATATAGCGAGTTGGCGGATACCAGACCCAAAGTTTCTTCGTCAAGCCACTTCCAGAACAGCACGGGCTCTTCCATGGTGAATGACTTTAGCTTGGATTTGGTTTCGAGGTTGAAAATCTGCACTATGGTACCATTGGCTCTAACGGAGATTACCATCTGCGAGGGATGCATAATGGCCGAGTCACCACCCATATTTTTCCTGGTGACTTGGTTGCCGTTGTGAAGGTCCACAATGGCCACTGAATTGGCCCCATTTTGTGTTTCTCTGATCGTTACGAAACGATCGCTTTCAAAAGTGGTCGACCTAAAGTCTAGGGATTGAGGGGAGATCCCAACCGACTTCAAGTCTACCAGCTCAGTAAATTCAATTGGAAGATCACTCATTGTTGAGAATAACAGAAGCCTGAGTAGATCTTTATTACCTTGAGTTTGACGATTGTTTTGTTTGCCACCGGTATGTAGGAGTGGATCGAAGAATAGGGGCCGGGAAGGGAAAGGAGGACTGAGGCAAACCGACAGGAGGCTATTTGCTGTAACCCGGCCATTCCCGATTGGGCGAAACGAAATTTCCAAAAAAAAAAAATATGTGGCCGGGTAATCTTTTTGTTTCGGTCACGTGTCCGCTTTTTTTTTTCTTGTCGTTTTTTCGTCGTGGCACGTGACACTCCGTCCGCTTCCGACAATTGTCATACAACACGCACACACACTCATATACACACTCATATATGCACACATATTCTCTCCGTACATATCACACTCTTCGATCACCGTTCGTATTTACTTGTTCTTAACAGCCTCGTGCCGTTTTAAACGTCCCTCCTCTTTAAATCTAGTATCAGCAGTGTATGACACACGTGATCTCGATGCTCTCTTGAATATTGGAGTTTTTTCTCCCAAGGGGGCCGTCACCCTACAGGTGTCAGCGTCTGTGTCAGCGTCAGCATCATAGGCGGGGGCAGCCATTGGAGACGGGGATATATAAAGGGAGTTCGAGATCGCTCACACATTCTCAAGTCACTAACACAGACATTATTCAAGCCTAGTCGATATTCAGACAGGGTAAAGTTCAGTCACATCTATTCACATCAGCTGGAATGACAAGGTTAAGCTCAAGCAGTGTCTCAGGACCGGAGTTCAAACCGCAAAAATTTTTACAACAAGAGCGCCAACAGTCGCGGATCAACATCGAAGAGGTCAATACTTTCTTGGAATCCACACCTGAAAATGCAAAACTAGTGCGTGAACTGATCGCAGAGGTAACCATGGACCCCGTGCTGAAAACCAGTACCGCCTACTACGATTTGAGCAAGGAAGAACATCGGAAAATCACAGCCCAAAAGATCGCACGTATGGCTCTCTACATGGAGCAGGACATCAAAATGGCCAGAAAAGAGTACAGGAAAGATGTGGTACGCGATTTCCAGCAAAATCCCGACAGCCCTACTCTCACCAGCCGAGACTTGACGATTTTCGACAAGAGGTTATCGATCGTGGCTAATCAGGATCCACAGCTAGGAACTCGGATTGGTGTCCATTTGGGTCTATTTGGAAACTGTATCAAAGGTAACGGAACTGACGAGCAAATAAGATACTGGCTTCAGGAGCGTGGCACTCTGTTCCTCAAGGGTATCTACGGATGTTTTGCTATGACAGAGCTGGGTCATGGTTCCAATGTCGCGCAATTACAAACTAGGGCTGAATACGATCCGGTTACTGACTGTTTCAAAATCAATACCCCTGATTTGACTGCCACCAAATGGTGGATTGGCGGTGCAGCGCATTCAGCCACACATGCTACCGTTTACGCGCGGCTAATTGTAGAAGGCAAGGATTATGGTGTCAAGACATTTGTGGTGCCTTTACGAGACCCTAAAAATTTCCAATTACTTGCAGGCATTTTCATTGGCGACATTGGTGCCAAGATGGGTCGTGACGGGATCGATAACGGCTGGATTCAATTCAAAAATGTTGTGATCCCCAGGGAGTTTATGTTAAGCAGATTTACCAAAGTCATTAGAGAGGGCCGAAGCGCTCATGTCTCTACAGAACCCGTTCTTGATCAAATTTCAGGTTACAGCGCTTTGCTAAGCGGAAGAGTCAATATGGTGATGGATTCCTTTAGGTTTGGTGCTAAGTTCACTACAATTGCAATTCGTTATGCAGTGGGGAGACAACAATTTGCAGCCAAGACCAAGGCAGGCGGGAGTTCGGAGGAAACGCAGTTGATAAATTATCCTCTGCATCAATATCGTGTTCTACCCCATTTGGCACTGGTATACTTGATTTCTCCCGCTGCTTACAAACTAATGAATACTTATCACACCACGCTTGAAGAATTGTATGGCATATCATCCAGTGGTAATAAAAGCAAACTCAAGCCGGTGAGCCAGAAATTAAAAGATCTATTCATTGACAGCGCCAGTCTAAAAGCTACAAACACCTGGTTGATAGCCACCGTGATTGATGAGTTACGTCAGGCATGTGGTGGTCATGGCTACTCCGCATATAATGGCTTCGGGAAAGGTTATAATGACTGGGTTGTGCAGTGTACCTGGGAAGGTGACAACAACATCCTATCTCTGACATCTGCCAGAAGTATAATGAAGAAGTTTACCGACCTATCCAAAGGGGTTGTCCAAACTGCCGAGTCTTTTGGATATCTATCCCCTCAATTTGTATCAGGGGTACTGAAAGGTACGAAAGTTGCTCAATTGACGACTTTAAAAGACTATACTGAAGTATGGGGTGTCATGTTAGTGAAAATGTTACACTACTGTGTAACTTTTGTTTCCAAGACAAAAGATGCCGATTCCATTTCGAAACAGCTCGTGATGGTCTCCAGATTCCATGCCTTTTATTCCATGCTGCAAGTTTATTATGCGAAACTAGCATCACCATCAGAGTCTGGAGTTAAGGATGAGAATACAAAAAAGACATTATGGAATTTGTACCAGTTATTTTCACTGTACTTTATCGACAAACACTCTGGTGAATTCCAGCAATTCAAAGTTTTTACACCGGATCAAATTTCGGAATTGGTGCAACCAAAACTCTTTGCTTTGGTTCCCGAGGTCAGAAAAGAGTGTGTTGCTCTCACAGACGCTTTCAAATTGCCTGACACTATGTTGAACGCGCCCATTGGCTACTACGATGGTGATATTTACAATAACTATTACAACGAGGTCTTGAAAAACAACCCAATGGAGTTTGAAGGCCCTGGCAAGCCTAATTACCATGCGACTTTAACTACTATGTTGGGACGAGGCTTTGAATTCGCAGAACGCCTAAGTGGCTCTCAAGATTCCGAAACCCTATCAAAACTGGGAAAGTGATCTATTATGGCACTCATCTTCGTTCATCCTTAGATTTAGCTTTTCAACCGGTATAATTTCTATATTTTCTTAAACGATCAACGAACTAATTGCATAGTCATAACAAAATATCGTTTTCCTTCGGGGAAAGGGTCGGTTGAGAAATTTCACATGATGGAAAAAAAAAGGAGCACCTTCAAAGAAGTTTGCTCACCACGAAAATTTTCGGAAGAAAGGTTATTCAAATAGAAACAGCACATTGCAGATCGCAATTTACATATATATTTGGTAGAATTTGTTAAGGTTGAACTTTGTGATAAATCTATCGGTATTATATTATGAGTAAAAGAGTTAACAGGCCAGATCAAGACGAAATGACACATGAACAGAGTAGTGCTTTAATCTCAGACACAGAAGACGAGTCTTTCATTCCACGTACACCAAGCAGAAGGACAAGTAGTATTTTTTCATTAGACAATACGCCATTGGAGCCTCCTAATGAAAGCGATATTGAGAAGTTTACAAGTGATAAATATCACTTTAGTATGATGCGGAACTTGCATCTAGCAGATTATATTACGATGATGAACGGTTTCAGTGGATTCTACTCGATTGTGAGCTGTCTGAGGTTCACATTAACCGACAAGCCTCATTACGTTCAAAGAGCACATTTTTTTATACTCCTAGGCATGTTTTTTGATTTCTTCGATGGAAGGGTAGCTAGACTGAGAAACAGGTCTTCGCTCATGGGTCAAGAATTGGATTCTCTTGCCGATCTTGTATCTTTTGGTGTTGCTCCAGCGTCTATCGCATTTGCAATTGGTTTCCAATCAACAATTGACGTTCTAGTTTTGTCATTTTTTGTTCTCTGTGGTTTGGCGAGATTAGCTAGATTCAATGTCACGGTAGCCCAATTGCCAAAGGATGGTTCTGGAAAGTCCAAGTTTTTTGAAGGTCTGCCTATCCCAACCACTTTGGCATTAGTAGGTGCGATGGCATATTTGGTAAGACAAGGTCTAATTTTAGATAATCTACCATTTGGTATCGTTGCATCGGGCGAATGGTATGAAATGCATCCTGCTGTGTTGGCATTTGGTATTCAAGGCTGTGGTATGATTTCTAAGAAGTTAAAAATCCCTAAGCTTTGATGAACTCGTGTAATTGTCCTCCTTTATCAATTACTACGTATCTTTTACTATAATATAGTTTGGGAATAGGTAAGTAGAGATTTCTCCTCAATTCGAAGATGTACTCCACGAACAAATGGTCCTAACACCCCTCTTCACGAAGTATTGTGCTTATAGATTTGAGCAAAGAGAGGGAATAAAAAATATGCCACTTCCTAGAATCGAACCAGGGTTTCATCTGCCACAAAGATGTGTACTAACCACTATACTAAAATGGCTACTTGTTGGGTATAGATTTTGTTGTGTTTGTATTGTCACCATTAAAAAAGCAGAGTAGTGCTCATATTATTGGATAAATATTAACCGTGGTAATGATTCAAGAATTTCTCTGATAGTGCAGGCGACTACTATTTTTATTTTGTAAGTGAAAAAGGCTAAGCTCCATTAAATCGACCATTTTTGATCGTATTTATACCTTCCCGATAGGGGTTCATGTTACACCGTAGAAGGTGTACCTACTTTAGTATTACAACTGCTGAATAAAATTGTCGAAACGTTCATAGTATAGCCTATTTATAATCCAGCTTTCATAGCTTTCATAGCTTTTTCATTTCTATAAAAGTCGAACGTGTAAAAAAAAAAAATTTGATTAATATGCCTTCTTCAGTAGTCGTCCAATTCGAAAGAGTCACCGCTGGTATCTTCATTTGGGACGCTTGTATATGCTCCATTTTTTTTAGGACTGTAGCTGAAATCATCAAAATCAGTCCCACCTTGTTCCAAATCATCTGCCCAAGACACCGTTTTTCTACTAGTATCAGGTCTATTGTTTGGGTCAACAAGTATAGCCCGAATCCTTGGTCTAAAATACTCACGAATACCGAAATAAATAACAAGTCCAACAACAGAAACGATGAGCATGTAGATGACAACTAAAGTGAACTGATGCTTTTCTCTTGAGTTCTTCTCTCTGTTTTCACCATATTCTGTCTTTTCACCGTCTTTGTCGTCATCATCATCATCATCATCATCATCATCATCATCATCATCATCATCATCATCATCATCACCATCATCATCGTCCTCGTCCTCATCATCATCATCTTCTTCTTCTTCCTCTTTCTCTTTTTCATTCTTGTCGTCGTCCTCATCTTCATTTTTGTCCTCATCTTTGTCTTCATTTTCATCGTCACCACTCTCACCTTTATTATTTTCGGGTTGTTCGTTTTGATCTTCAACACCCTTCTCGGTACAAGGTACTATCTTTCCATTTTCATCTGTGCAGTAAATGCTTGGGCTAGTTGATTGGTCATCTTCATCCTCTCCCGCAGTAATATCTTTACTAACTAATGTATCATTCTCGTCACCTTCTACCAAAGTAACATCGTTTAAGTAAATGTCCACAATTCCACGACTAACCAACGCATTGTCGAAAGGGACCATGTGAGATGCATTGTAAACACTGATGAACGTCAAATTTCTTTCATATTTCACAAATCCTGCTGGCAAGCCCTCATCAAGCGTTGAGTTTTGGTACACCCAATCATAGTATTGCATGTTGTTAGTGAAACCTTTTTCGCCACCCCAAGAGAGATCTTTTATTATCTTCTCCACGCCGACGTTATTACAGATGATATCTTGATCACCATTGAATAGGATTATCTGCAAACCTGATTCAAGCAAGGTGGGCAATAAGTGCACAGATGGTTTGGAATGGGGATTATTCAAATGGCGAGACACTTGTGAGTCACACTCCCTCCAACGAGGTACATGTTCAGAGTCTAATTTTAAAGCCTCCAAAACACCAGGAGTGCCAAAAAACTTGGACACATTGGGCAAATCTTCTGGCCAGTTCATACCACAGGAAGGATACGAATCCCTTAGTCTCAAATCGTAAACGTTCAAGCACTGCTGGTTGGAAGGCACTTCATTCCCTAGAGAGTCGGTGGTATTCTTGGTAGCTTCAAGCAAGTAGCTCAAAATATTTTCACATTCTGGGTAAGAAAACTGGTTGTTGTCACCAGAGTTAATTTTGTTCTGGCATTCTTCATGATGTCTCAACAATCCATTGAGATGTGGGCTGTCTTTGGTAATTATACCCTTTTCGCGCGCAAAGGGTAAATATGATAATGATTGAGAATCGGGGTCAATCCACCCATTGCCTATCAACAAACCAGTCAACTTGATAGGATTTTGGGCATTTTCATTGAAATCCAAGATAGATTTGGCGAATATGGGTATATATTGGCCTGCGTAACTTTCTCCCGCGATGACCACATTTTTAGAGCGGTCATCGGGGAAAATCACGAAATAGCGGCGAAGAAACTCTATAAAGTGTTCAGAAACCACTGCCAAGTCATCATCGTAATTTTTATCGGCACCCACAGTGGAGAAACCGGTCCCGGCCGGCTGGTCCACAAATACGATATCGCCTCTCGTGTGCCATCCTCCGGGGTTCAGAAATAGCTTACCTTCTGTATCGACCCGCAGAGGCCCACTCTCCATTAGTGCACCGTCCATCGATGAGCAGCCTGGACCACCATTCAACCAAAATATAAGTGTCTCCCTGGCCTTGGCACTAGAACGGCCGGACGCGTCATGGAACTTCCAGAAAAACAGCTTCTTCGTGTTCTCATCGTCATTATCATCCAATGGTACCGGCCCTGCAAACATTTCGGGCACCAGCTCGCGCTCTTCAACTTTCGAAAGGCCTGGAAGCAAGTCAGGTGAAACGGAATACTCCTCTGCGGAACCCAGTGCATTCACAGCAGCCACTAGCCATAAAAAGGCTCCCACAATTGCGAATAGCCTCACATTACCAAATATCCGTAACCCCACCATATTAAAAATGCGCTTGGGTGGATACTAATTGTCTTTCTTGGTTGTTGCAGTGACAAGTATGTGTGTTACTGAGCCTTTGTTATAGTGGATGAGCCCACACGATACAGTCATGTATCACTGTGTACGGGAATGTCGAAAATAAGTGATTTTAATTAAATGATCACGTGCCCATTCTCGAAGCGGTTATTCACGGAAAACACCGGCATATGACACCGACTATATTCCTTTTTTTCGAGCTTTCGATAAGCTAAATCCGTATCGTTTGTTTCAAGCCCGACATGAGTCAGTCAGGATTAGTGCGCAGGGCATCAAATTTTTCCACATGGATTATGACTTATCCAAAATACTTCAAAGTATTTGAAAGTATATAAATAAGTGGGATATACACTTATTGATTAGTAGGTCTGTCAAAAGGGTAAGTATTAACAAAAGTCGATTTATACATTGGTGATAATGACTATTCCAGAATCTAAAGACTTCTCATATCTCTACTCTGAAGAGACTAAGGCTCGTAAGCCTTCACCTCTGAAAACTTGTATCCACTACTTTCAGGATCCTAACATCATCTTTCTCGGCGGTGGGCTACCAATGAGCGACTACTTTCCTTGGGATCACTTGAGTGCGCACTCTCCACTGCCACCATTCAGCAAGGGAATTGGAAAACCAACATCCGGCGAGGCAGATGACACATTGCCTATTACGATTCGCAAAAACGAGATAACTGAGGCGGGAGAAACGCAGGATATTCCCCTTTCAAGGGCGCTACAATACGGTTTCAGTCAAGGGCAGCCAGAGCTGTTAACGTTTGTAAAGGAGCACACTTCTCTAATTCACCCAATGCAGTACTCTGATTGGGATGTGATAGCCACTACGGGTAACACCAACAGTTGGGAATCCACTTTAAGAATCTTCTGTAACAAAGGTGATACCATTTTGGCTGAGGCTTACTCTTTCTCTTCTTCTTTGTGCGCTGCTGAAGCTCAAGGTGTCAATGTCTTCCCAGTTCCTCTTGATGAATTTGGTATCATTCCAGAGAAGCTAGAGGCTATCTTGGATAACTGGAACACCGAGGCTGCCAAACCAAAAATGTTGTACACCATCCCAACCGGACAAAATCCTACAGGTTCTACCTTGAGTGACGACAGGAAGATAGAGATTTACCGCATTGCACAGAAGCACGATTTTATTATTATCGAAGACGAGCCATACTACTTTTTGCAAATGGACCCATACGTCAAGGATCCATCTAAACGTTCAGAGAGCACTATCTCCTCGCACGACGACTTCATTAAGTCGTTAGCTAAGTCCTTCATCTCTCTAGACACAGAAGGTCGTGTTTTGAGATTGGACTCTTTCTCTAAGGTGTTGGCTCCTGGTGTAAGATTGGGTTGGATTGTCGGCTCTAAAAGAATCTTGAACGATTTCTTGAGATTGCACGAAATGACAATTCAAGCTCCAGCCGGTTTCACTCAATCTTTGGTTGCTGGTACTTTGAACCGTTGGGGTCAAAAGGGCTACTTGGACTGGTTAATTGGTCTACGTCATGAATACAATGAGAAGCGTAATGTTGCAATTGATGCTTTGTACGAATACTTGCCTGAAGTTCCATTCATTACTATAAACCCACCAACTGCCGGTATGTTCTTTACTATCAATATCGATTCTTCAAAGCATCCTGGATTTGCAACCAAATATCAATCTAAGCCTGAGCTTGTGGAGCAAGCCATTTATGAAAAGGTTATTTCACATGGTGTGCTTATTGTTCCAGGTGCGTGGTTCAAAACAGATGGTGACACTCAACCACCGCAGCCAGCTGAAAGCAAGGCAAACCTTGAACCTAACGAAATTATCTTCAGAGGCACTTATGCTGCAGTTCCTTTGGACAGATTACGGGCTGGTTTGAAGAGAGTTGGTGAAGCTTTGTACGAAGAATTCGCTATCGAGAGAGTTTAGGCAAACTTATAAAAAATTAAAAGCAAAAAGTCAGGTTCACACTTTCAATGTTAGGTAGCTAGTTTATAATGGTTTAGCTGTTTATACATGCAAAATTTCTATTAGCAAGAGTGGTGGAAACACGTCCTGTTAAACTGATACTAAATTTTTTAAACTGCGCGTTAACGAGAAATTCATATATCTAGCGATATTTTAGAAGAAACTTGCAACTAATTAAATAATAAAACAACTACAAACAACTACCAACAGCTACCAGTAGCTAAACCTTGTTTTCGATCTGCTCCACCTCAGGCTTGAAATCTAATTCATCAATGGCTAACCCGCTGCCGCGCTCTAGATCCCCTTTATTTTCGTCCATCACATCACCTCTTGTCTGTTTATAATTCCTTTCATTAATCGAAATCTCACCACCCTTGTTCTCGGGCCCCAAAATGGTGGTTATCAACAGTCCTGCGAACACACATCCCATGAAAATACACATTACTTTACCGTAGTCATAGACATCCTCTTTTCCTTCGATGGGAAACCGTTGGCCGATCGACGATTCTATTGTAGAGGAAGCACTACTGATCATATTACCCAGTTGGTATGCAACACCAGTTACAAACGCCCTAAACTCTACTGGAGAAAGCTCTGTTAGATGAATTGGTACCACACCCCAAGCACCTTGCACAAAGAATTGAAGGAAAAAAACGGACGGGTTGAGACCCTTGGGGTTGGAAATAAATCCCCATGGATAAAGCATAGCCCCTCCTCCGAAGCAGCAAAGAATGATGGCAAAACGACGTCCTATGAAAGAAGAGGTATGCGCCACTATTATACCCCCGGTCAAAGCACCTATATTGGCAAGGGAGTTTGTCACTGTGGATGCATCGCTTGAATATGCGTATTGGTTGGTCAACATGGTTGGGAATAAATCCTGCGAGCCGTGAGAGGAAAAATTGAACATCGCCATTAATATAACAAGGTAAACAAGAGTTATCCAGTGGGATTTTAGACCAATCAAGGTCGTTTGCCAAAATTGCGATGATTCTGACTTGTTTGAAGCGAGAGCTAATTTCTTTTCCTCTACTTTACGTCTGCTGTACTCACCAGACTCGGGAAGAAGTAACCTCCAGGCGATGAAGAGCACTGGAGGCCCAGCACTGAACCAAAATATAGATCTCCAACCATGTGGAGAATTGTCAACGATGGCTCTTTGGAAAACAACGCCAAGCAAATAACCCATTGCATAACCTTCTTGGAAAATTCCCGAAAGGATGGACTTCGACTCCAGAGGAGCGTTTTCGAGGGCAGTAGCGTTGGCAATTCCAAATACTGACCCCATGATTATACCAAATATAGCTCTGCAGCCCAAAAAGGCGGGGAAAGTTTTAACAAAACCAGTTCCAATTTGAATAATCACAATAAGCAGCATACTGACGCAGTAGGGCCATTTTCTACCGTACCTGTCACCTAGATACCCGAAAATCACCGCACCAACAACACGCAGCAACAACACCAGCGTGATTGCGTGCGAGATGTCTGTGATGGATTTATCCATGTCTTTGGCGATGTTCGACATATTCAGCGACACAGCGAAAAAATCCAAAGCGTCCCAGGTCCAAGCCAAAAATCCCACTATAAAAAACTGCGTTTGCTGCCAATTCATATGTCTGAGCGCTGGGAATGGGTTGATCGGATACTGCTCTCTTGCTTCCCTCAACGACTTCCTGGTTGGGAGAATCGTCGTAAACCTTGTTTTGAGATATCTGCGCATCTCGGCACCTGTAACATGATGTTGCGGTTTAACCACAATTATCGATCCAGTTTGGACCGCCTGTCCATTACAAGAAGATATTTCACTCATGGCGTAAAAGTATGTTCAAACTTGAATTGGATTAATTCAAAACTTTCAGAATCAACATCCATCTACTTCCACATATACATATATATATATATATATAAAAATATAAATATCTCTTGTGATAATATGTCCATGAACGTCCACTGTCAATTCTTCAGGCCCCGATTTCTATCATTAGCTTGGCTAGAGAAACCGCTAGTAACGCTCGTAGATATCTCATCAATTAACCAACAATTTCTTATGACCCATCTAAGCAGAGTTGCCTTCTCGGAGCAGTTCGTAGACTGATTGTTCCCCAAGTATAGCTCGGAGCTACATGGTCTTCTCCGCATTAAACTTCAATCATATCATATGATAATGGAAAAGCGGCAAGAGTACCGCAAACGTGATGACTTCGAGAAATCCCGGCGCTCGGTCGAATGGTGCTGGGTTGGCGTCGTTACGTCGAGCTTCCGTAGTTCTATTTTCGGGGTGTATGGGCCCAATACCCCGCTCGGCGCATTAAGGTTTGGGCACGTGACGTGCTATTCTAAGACCGGAAACGTGGAAAGGGTTCGTTGGTTATGTAAGCAACGTTTGACCACCGGCTTGTTGCTCTAGGGAGGGAAGAATGGAGAAGGCGGGAGAGTAAGGAAGTAAGGTTGCAAGAATCTGGTATCTGGAGGCATAGCTTGCTGAATATCCCGGGAATCTCCGATACCCCATAATTGAGAGGGTTGGCGAGAATGTTATAGAGTTTGAATTTGGATGGGTTGGATTTGAACGAAGGAAAAAAAAAAATTGTACAGACTAGCGTGAGAGTTGTATGTATCGAATCTAAATGGCTTAATGTGCCAGTACAACATAATAATATGAGAATAATAGTTTACGAGGTAATGATCGTCAGAGCTATTCCTGCTTGACAGGTTCAGCGTTCCATATGGTTTCGGCATATTCTTCGATACAACGATCACTGCTAAAGAATCCGACGTTTGCGACGCTCAAAATACTCTTTTTTAGCCATTCTTTTTTATCTTTATGGAAGACCTGGTCTACAAGCTCCTGGGTCGCAATGTAAGAGTCGAAGTCGTCGCTCACCAAGTAGTAGTCACCGTGGTACTTGACACTGTCTGTAAGCGCCTTGAACTCGGAAGGATTCTCGGGTGAGAAGGCTCCGCTTTCGATTGCGTTCAACACCTTCTGCAAAGACTCTGGGAGCTCGGGATTGTGGTATTGGTGGTTGTATCTCAGCTCGTCCACGTTTTCGCTCAAATTACCAAACAAGAAAATATTATCTTCTCCGATCTCTCTCGTGATTTCAACATTGGCACCGTCCACGGTACCGATAATGAGACCACCATTCATAACAAACTTCATGTTCGAGGTACCAGAAGCCTCAGTACCTGCGGTGGAGATATGCTCACTTAGGTCACTGGCAGGGATAATTATCTCCGCCTTTGAAACGTTGTAGTCAGCGATAAAGATAACCTTCAACAGATCTTGGATCTCTTCATCCTTATTGATGATATCTCCGACCGAGTTGACCAACTTGATGATCAGCTTAGCCATGTAATATCCTGGGGCACTCTTACCACCAAATATAGACACTTTACGAGGGTACTTTTTGGCCACTTCGCCAATGGATGAGCCTGACGATAGCATTTCCTTCATGTCCAAATAGCGATAAATTACGCCGAAAATGTTCATTTGTTGACGCTTATACTCATGGATACGTTTGACTTGGATATCAAATAGAGTGTCCCTAATGTGGTCTCTCTCGATGATGTCAACTCCGCCATTCAACTTTTTGATCAAATCTGCCAATCTAATCTTATTGAACTGTTTGACATCGTTCCACTTGCTTTGGAAGGTGGTGTCATCAGCGAATTTGGCCAACGTGGTCAACTTGGACATATCCAACAAATAATCATCATCGTGATCGTTAATTGTGTCACTGATCAACTCTGCCAATTTAGGATTGGCTTGTTTCAACCATCTTCTGGGAGTGATACCATTTGTAACATTGGTGAATTTGTTGGCACCATAGATTTTGACAAAATCCTGGAAAATGGTGGTCTTAATCAAGTCGGAGTGCAACTCAGCTACACCATTAACTTTGTGTGAACCAACAATAGCCAAAAATGCCATTCTTATTTGTCTCTCAGGACTGGCTTCTTCAATAATCGAAACGCGACCTAAAAGATCAGTGTCATGATTGAATTTCTCCTCTACAGATTTCAAGAAGAACCAATTTATGTCAAAAATAATTTCCAAATGTCTAGGCAAGAGACGACCAAATAACCCGATAGGCCACTTTTCTAAGGCTTCTTGCATCACGGTATGGTTTGTGTAGGCAAAAGTCTTAGTGACTATGTCCCAAGCAGCGTGCCAATCCAATTTCTCCAAATCAACCAGAATTCTTTGCAATTCCACAATTGCCAAAGTTGGATGGGTATCATTCAATTGAATTGCAATCTGTTCTGGAAACTCAGACCAGGATCTGCGACTTTTTTTGAATCTTCTTACAATATCGTGCAAAGAAGCAGCACACCAGAAGTATTGCTGTTTCAATCTCAATTCTTTACCTTGTTCAAAATTGTCATTTGGATATAGAACTGCAGTAATGGATTCAGCACGTTGCTGTTGTGATACGGAGTTTTTATAATCACCACTGTTGAATTTGGAGAAATCGAATTCTGTTGTAGGTTTTGCACTCCACAATCTCAAGTTATTCACAGTACTGGTTTTAAATCCTGGAATTGGCATGTCATAAGCAACTGCAAGAACTCTTTCACCACCAATCCAGTCCACGGGTGCTAACGTAGAGTTTTCTGATTTTGGCCTATCAACATAGCCATAAAAGTTGATGGGGACTTGAATTTCAGAACGCTCAATCTCCCAAGGGTTACTGAAATTCAACCAGTAGTCCGGAGTTTCCACCTGGTAACCATTGATAATCTTTTGAGCAAAGATACCATACTGATATCTTAACCCGTATCCCCAGGCAGGGTAGTCTCCCGTCGCCATTGAGTCTACAAAACAAGCGGCTAGTCGTCCCAGCCCACCATTTCCTAAAGCAGCATCAGGTTCTTGTTCAAGAACATCCTCTAATTTGAATCCCAATTGACCCATTGCGTTCTTGACCATCTCTCTGGATGTGTTTCCCTTGGTCAAAGTCTCATCAGTATCTCCAACATCTTTCTCTGCAGTTTCAGTTTTCATGTTAATGATTGCATTATCCAAAGCTCTGCCCATTAGAAATTCCAAAGACAAGTAATACACTCTTTTGTTGTCGCGAGCAGTTTGTCTTTGCTGAGTTTTATTCCAATCAATGACCAAATTGTCACGTACCGATTGAGAAGTTGCCTGATACGCAGCCAAGTCGTCACAATTGTACAGGGATCTAGCTAAAGTCCATTCCACATGCGAAATGAATTTTTCCTGGAACTCCTCTCCTGTACTGAACTTCTTAACTCTATGTTTATTCCAAATTTCCCTCGATTGTAACGGTATCATAGTGTCAATTGCCTTAATTTCCTGAGGCAAAAACCCGGTCAATCTCCTCGTGAGACGTGGAACATGCTGTGCATTCGGGTCCTCCAATATCAAATCATTGGTTGGACTGGTACTCAAGCTTGGTCTACGGACAGGTGTCATTTTTTTTCCGTGTTCCTAATCGATTTATGTGAAAGGGGTACCCCTCGAAACCATCTAGTTTATATAGCCTTGCCCATAGGGCATCTCAGTTCGGATCCCTTATATGGCCCCCTATGGATTATTCTTTCACCCCTTTCCTTTGTTGAAATAGAATGTAGTCCATTTTCATAATGTATGGGTGATAGTGACATAAGAGTAGCCAAGCAGTATTGGTTGGACGGTCGATGCCAATGCAAACGCACGCTTTGGTTGGAAGAGAGGGAGGTTGATATTGAATATTACTCTTATATAGTTTATTGCTGATCTTGAGATGAGTTTACCATACTATCAAGAACAGCACAGTTTGGATGAATGACATATACGACTCTATCCGGGGTGGGTTGGTCGTCCTGGTTCTCTGCGAGTGAGTGCATCGTGCCTTGTACTTGCATTAATATTTTATCCTTTACAAGACGCTTTAAAACCTTGAACGCAAGTTTGTGCTCTTGCCAATATTGCGCTTCGCTGTTCATATCTTTTTCTTTCTGTATTAGGTACCAATCGACGATATCCGAGGCTGTCAGCTCGCGTCCGCCATCTCTGTCCTCTTGGGCAACTTTTTGAACGATCAAGTTGATCATAGCCGCGTATTTGTCGTAAGATATAGTAGTTTTGCGCTTCTTTTTGTCTTCATGACCCGGCTGGGGCATTGGCGAAGGAGGCGGTACTGGCGAACTTTGGGTGTCGAGTTCGTGTTGGTCTGTAGGGTCGGCGTTATCATTATCTCCTTTGTTGTCGGTGTCTGAATCACTGTCAGAGTCACTGTCACCTGTGACGTCGATGTCTTCCACATCAACTCGGATAATACTTAGTCTTAGAAGCTCGTAAGCTTCAGCGACGAAATTTGGAGTGATCTCGTCCACACAATTGGCACGC
The DNA here is from genome assembly GCA_030569995.1 of Lachancea cidri. NCBI lineage: Eukaryota > Fungi > Ascomycota > Saccharomycetes > Saccharomycetales > Saccharomycetaceae > Lachancea > Lachancea cidri. The sequence continues at coordinate 18,893 of JAJLUF010000042.1, forward strand.
GCGATAGCTTCAGATAATCTGATCATACTTTCCAGTTGTCTTACAGTGATTCTGTAACTCGATTTGCTGAACCCTTGAGCATCATCTTTCCTTAAGTCTTTGTACTTAGTTACCAGCAAATTACGTGCGTCTTCGTTCATCACAGGTTTAAATGTGCGTGCGTATTTGATATAACGACGTAATTGGTCTGCACTGAAGGGAGGGTCAATAGCTTCGTCTCTCTTCATGTGAAGATCTACGATGTGTGCTGCAAGTTCTGTGTCAATCTTTTCATTGCAGTCGTCTAGTACCACAAAAAATAAATCAAATCTGGACATAATTGGGGCTGTCATGTTAAGATTACCTCTTAAAGTTAATCTTCTGTTATACCTTCCACTAACCGGATTTGCAGCTGCGAGGATAGATGTTCTCGCATTAAGCGTAGCGTGAATGCCTGCCTTGGCGATAGAAATCGTCTGTTGTTCCATAGCTTCATGAATTGCAACTTGATCGGAAATATCCATTTTGTCAAACTCGTCGATGCAACATATACCATTATCGGCTAGCATCAATGCGCCTGCCTCGATAGTGAAATCACCAGCTTCCTCGTCCTTTACTACTGCTGCAGTTAGACCTGCCGCAGAGGAAGCCTTACCGGATGTGTATACTGCTCTGGGTGCAAACCCGCAAACATACTTCAGAAACTGGGACTTGGAGGTTGAGGGATCGCCAACAATACATATATTGATATCACCTCTCAACTTAATGCCTTCAACGGTGGTCTTATGCACACCACCCAGCATCTGTAACAAGATTCCCTTCTTGATTGTGTCATGACCAAAAACGGCTGGTGCAATTGACCTCACAAGTTTATCAAAGATACGTTCATCCTTCACCATCTCTTTTAGCTCATTGATCTCTTGCGAATTCAAGCTATTTAAGAAAATTTCTTGATCCTTTTCCTCGTCTTGGTACACATTTGATATTTGCAAGTTAGTGACATCAATCTCTTCATCATGTAGAGGGTCACTTCCACTATTAGAACCCTTTCCTGTCTGTGTAACGTGGCAGGCTAAAAAACTGATTTTATATGTCAAATCACGCACACCTAGAGATCTAAGTCCCGTGACACCATTGTTCAAACCTTCAGATGTTCTCGCAATACCCCTTGTATCCATGCTAGAGCTCGGTTTTACACCAGGAAGACCCAGCTGAGTCACATCCGGCACCACGATTTCAGTACCTGTGAATTTGCACCTGTCACCGGGTTTAGCTCTCTCCACGCAATCACCTCTTAAAATAACGTCAATAGTACGTGGCATTGAGCCGGTGGGTATTTCGTTCGAATTTTCTTGAATTCTCGCCTTCTGCCAATCGAGGAACTTGGACCTTCCCACATTCAAAGTCCAAAAAGCTTGATTTTCGCAAGAGGGATTAGGACAGAACGTGGGTTCTGTATATTTAAAGACCTGTTCAACGTTATCAACAATGGCACGGCACATTTCACAAGTAAAACTAGCCTTGTACAATTCTGGTCGCACTTCAGATGTCCTTGTTACTGTACCGGAGATAGACATCAAAGAACCAATCTTTTCTGCTCTCACATCCCGAATTCGTTGCACTGTTGGTAGGTTGAAAAGACTGATTTGGAACACACGCTCGGTTTGCTCTGGAGAACTGGAAGTTGAACCACCGGTAGCAAATCCAGAACTTGGATTGCCGACGCGTGATCCTGAAATACCAGTCGTTTGACTGTCTTGTGTGTGCCCTACACCGCCTTGTGCAGTATTCTCGGTATCAAAATCTTGAGTGTTTTGAGATGCTACTGAGTCATTTGTTAAAAGTAATCTTGGAGCATATTTACGAACAACTCTTTTCAAACCCTTTTGTAAAAAGGGCAAGAATCTGTAGTACTGTTCAGAAATTGCCATAGCCAAAGCTCCATTCTCTCTGGTCGCTAAATGCTGATAATCAATGTATATGGTGCTTAAATCATAGATTTTCATGAACTCGATTTGAGCGCGATAGACTTTTTCACTTTCATCCTCGTCAAGACTGAATTCCTCCAGAAATTGTTCGAAAGCTTCACGCACTTTTTCACCTGTAACGTCATCAACCTTTTTGATGGTATTCAAATGCCTCCTTCTAACTCCATCCAGTGGTAAGTTCTCCTCTTCAAGTTCATTCTCGCCCTCGAAATATTCACTGCTACCAGGTTGGACTTGACTATCATCTATAGCCGCACCTGGCCTCGAAGAACTAGGAAAAGTTTGCATGGCTCCATTGGTACCTAATGTGCTTGTATCTTCTCCAATTTGGCTACTACCAGCAAACTCACCTCCCAACGAGGAAAATGCTGGCGGTGATGAATGAGTAGGGTGTCTTTGAGGAACGGAAGAGCCCTCGTCCATTCCGCTGAGTTGTGAGCTTGGAGTGCCGTTATTAAATGCTGTAGAGTTTCTTCCACCGGTAGTATGTGGAGGAGACGACATTTCAAGTCCTGTTATTGAATGAGAATTAGGTAGTTCTTATCGAGATGTCGTCAAGAAAATCGTGTCTAGTGTTTTTTTTTTCGCCTAAATTATCGATTAACTTTCCTGATATGGTAAATTATTTTCTAGATCAAACAATCATTTTAAAGCAACAGCAAAAGAGAACTCGACCACTTTGATATATGAATAAATAGTAGTACCAAAGATTTGGAAGTGTTTTTATCCAAGACTGATGAGCGTATTCGTATTCGTATATCGAGGGAAAAAGAATGCGCAAGCCCGGAATCGAACCGGGGGCCCATCGATGGCAACGATGGATTTTACCACTAAACCACTTGCGCTTATATGATATTATGTAAGTTTAATTTTAAGCGGCCACATGAATCTCTCTCTAAACATCATCTTCATCCTCCTTAATTAAAAATTGATGAAGATTGTGACACCTTCATTTAACACATTATGATCTGCAAGAGTTTATCCAACACTCCAACTTAATTCGGGCTTCAAGGCGCTGTGTTTCATATGGCAAATTTGAAGAGTTTATAATCCTTTAATGATAAAATCATGCATGGTAGTGTCGGTAAATTGATATTTTACAATTTTTTCAAGTTTATATCTTATACATGTTGGAATATCTCCAATGTTTATATTTATTATACTTCAGTGAACTAACACCCCCCGCCCCTTCAAGTGTGGCTATCTGTTTTTCAGCATGATAACTCTTGAAAACTAAACTCGGCTGATGGTGCCGTTTCGTAATTTGACACCTGTGCTCGATGTGATTGAAACCATGAAGTTTTTTGAAAGGTTGGGTACGCCGAGGGAATAATTACACATGCACATTATTAGTGGAAATGTTAAAAAGTTCAAATAAGCTGAAATCTCGATATTTTGATGAACATCGACGCATAGAAACGAAACATTCGTCCTCATATTACCACCAACTCAGACTTGATGCGTTTAACCAAAGGTAAACCGCATTGCGTCAAATGGCGGGAAAACAAGTTTTCTTGTTCGGGGTCCATCTTAAAACACCCGCTAACAACTTTCAGGTTTGTCGTTTGAAAAATCTTCCCTGACTGAACGATATGATACGATAAGATACGTCGTTCCAAGTTTTTAAAAAGTAAAAACCAAAGGCGGAAAACTTGGATATTTCCTAATCCTCGAAATATCACGAGTGCTGAGCACAGAGCTCAATGAAAAACGTCTAATTTTTTTTTTTTTTTTTTTTTAATCTAGTTTTAACAGTTAGAAATGGATGGATGGATGAGGTGAGGTCCAAAATGCAGAAGGGACACAGCTGGGAGACAAATTACCTCAGAAAACCAAAGAGAGAAAAAGACTCTCGCTCAGTTTTAGATCATTCATCAGCCGCGCCATGTCCGTTGAATGGATTTCCTTACTAGGATTTCGAAACCTTACAACTGCTCGTTAGGTTATTCTTGGGGAACTCATAACCGGCGAGTTCCCATGAAGTAAGGTTGGGGTTCGAGTAGGCGTTCAAATGGTTCTCAATATAATCATAAGTAGGGTAATCAGTAGGATCGCAAGTAATACTCACCGAATCGTTTGGTTGGTATATTCTCACGTAATCAATGCTCATTGTAACAGGGAAGTAAATAGATGCCCAGTCAATGTAAGCCCAACTGTTCGAAATACCCAAATTCATAATTATCGACATAGGTTCTTGACTGATTAGCCTCCAATCAATGTTACCATTAGGGTGCAGAGCTGTGGAATAGATTGTAAACATAGGAGTATCACCAACGAACCAACGAACATACCCTGTGTCTTTGTCATTCAAATACTCAAAGCCGTATTTCTGATAATACCCAGCAGTTGGACCAAATTCATACCATGTTATGTTTAAAGTAGAAACAGCAGAGACAGCCTGCTGGTATGGACCACCACAATAACTATTCATAGCCGTCGTTGAAAAATTGTAGATTTCAACAAAATCGTAGTCCGGAATATACCAAATGTCAAAGGGAGCAATTTGTAATGATTGAGACGCCAAACCAACTCCAAGTGTTGTATCAGCTTCTGCCTCAATGATATCAATTTCAGGTGCTCCCCTTCCTACACCCTGGTTAGGGTGGTCTGCCCCATCGCAAGTACAAGAACTTAAACGTTGTCCAGGAAGGTAGGATATACCATCAGGAGAACTTTGGTTTGGTGTGATCCCCGCATCACAAGCCTCATAAGAGTAAGGCCAGACACCATCAGTGGTAGACATGTATCCAGGTCTACCAAGATTTCCCATTGTCCACATACCGGGCCATAGACCAGTAACACGCCCATAATTTGGCAACTTAGCAGAAATTTCGATATTACCTTGGGTGAAGCATAGCTTATTCCAACTTTGAAGCATACCAGACCTATAACTCAACCCGTTGTTCTTGTAAGCATCCATACGTAGTTGTAATGTACCGTCTGAAGTAGTTGCAGCATCTGGGGTATACCATTCCAAATCCTTGGTAGCAGCATAGTTTAGATCAACAGCTGTCCAAAATTGATCATCACCTGCATAAAAGCTTCTGCCCTCTGCGTTAAACTCATCCGAAAACACCAATTTCCAATAAGAGCCATCCTTGGCTTCCTTGCTTTGTGCTGTGCTTGGGGTATCGGGATCAACAAGGGTAGTTCTAATAGCCGAAAGTTGGGGGTATTCATACAACGTTAAAAGCGCCACCACATCAGGACTTGAGTGTTCTGTAGCACCCGTGAAAGTAAGTACGGGGAGAATAACAAACAGTGCTATCGCTCCCAGGAATAGGAACAAAACAGCAAAAAGACCACCCGCCGATCTTCTATCCATGTGCTTAAAATCCATCATGAACCGGATTTTATCAAGTCTTGCTTCTTCTTCTGGGTCCGGATTGTGTAAATAGTCATCATCTTCCTTTTCTTCCATACGTAATGGGAAAGAGGACGTTGGATAACCACCGAATGGCGAGAAATCTTGATCGCTCAAAAATGGATTTGAAGATGTGATTGATGACGACGAACCGTCATTGTTGGATGAACTGTTACCATTTCCAGGCGTATTTCCGCTAGTACTGTGGTTCCTATTGTTGATCGCAGCCATCGAAGCAACCCGAGATCCCACGAGAGGATACCGGTCGAACGCTGGCGGCGATAGAATATCGTTATTCGATATTCCCATATGTGAACTCAACGAAGTGCTTGATGGAAGAGCCGCAGGCATTTTTGACTTTGCCGGATTCACTCCTCGGCCGCCGTTGCTATTGCCTTGTCCGGGCTTTGAATAATAGCCCTTGTAGTCTGAAATTCCGGCAGCTGGCCTTCCTGAATTCGAAGAATCTGTACCATGATTAATCAAAGATGTATCACTAGCACTGTGCGATGGAAACGAATCATCTCCCGCATCGTCGGCGAATGGGTTAGTTAGGTGTTCCCGAGACCGTTCGTGATCTTGATCTTGTTCGTCTACTGGAAACCGACTACCGTCTAGCGATGCGGAAGCCTGTTTTGACGCTTGGTTGGTCAAATTTCTGATAGACATGCCTCCTCCCTCGCTAATCAACCTGTTGTTTGTTCACGAATCGTTGTTAAAATAGCGAAATAAAATTTCTCCCTCGCGCTTCGCATGCACGAACGCCTGCAAGAAACATTCTCATTCATAAAAGCCACAAAAAAAGAAAATGAAGCGAAAATTACAAAGTCGTTTCGTACGTATTTTCCTGTTCGGGTTTTATTTACATGTCACGTGACGAGCTCTTCTAAAAATAGAGACCGAGACGAAATCGAGGTATACTTAACTGTCGACCGGGAAGAACAATAAGCCCGGTTAGGTAAGGTTAAGAAGAGTCTTTAAGCTGAATTGAGTATTACCTGTGGAGGTCCACTCACGGTAGCGGTGCTGAAGTAGATTAGAACTGTAGCAAGTACCATTGATGATGCACCAATCGTTTTGGACCGCGCTGCGAAGAAATTCGTGCTCTTGCGCGGCGAGATGTAACTCAGCCACTGCCACAGGCGAAGTAGATGTGGACGCGTGCTCGAGCAGGCTGGGAACTGATTGTTGCAGTAAAGGCTTTTTTCCGATGCCACCTCCGGGGTGCATTTTCTTGAAAAATTGACGTCTCTTCTCAAGATTTCCGTCATAGTAGATTTCGCTGAGGGCTAAGCACAGACAATCCAGAGCGGTGAGCATCAACGTAGTGGATACCGTGGGAGATTGTAATCCTTGCTGCAGAGTTGTTTCCTGGAATTCAAGTGGCTGAGGCACGAAGAGGACACAATCCACTAAATCCTGCAGCGTGCAAGCTGGCTTCGAAGTCACGAGGATTTTTTTCGATGTCTGCGTAATGGTATTGAGATACTGTGTGAAATGAATCAATTCTTGGGTTTCTCCACTGCTTGAGCACAGAAGAATTGCGTCGCCCTCCCGTACTACTCCTATGTCGCCATGCATTGCCTCAACAGGGTGTAAGCACGCGGCGTCAAGTCCTAGGGATGTTAGCATAGCCACGCTCTTAGACACTATCTTGAAAGACTTTCCGCATCCGACAAACACTAACTTTTGGCCGTTTTTCAAAATTTGGTTAAGCTCAATCAATATCTTGGTTACCTGTGAATTCTCAGCCGCGTAGTATACCGATAAGTTGTTTAGAGCTCTCGCATGCTGGTAGAGCATGTCCTTGAAAGTGTTGGTAGCCTTTTCATCTGTCATAAGTATCCTGCAATACCTTAGGTGTCTTATAGGTGAATCTTGTAATCGCAAGGAGAGTTATATTACACGCTTATAGCTGAACAAATTGTCTATCGAAAAGCTCTTAAAACAAAAGAACAGGACGAATCCATTCAGAAATTAGTAATGCAAACGATGAACTCAAATATAGGCGACCGCTTAGGTTTAGCAAAAAAAAAAGGTCACCATGAGACATGGTGCAAAAATGGACGAGTTCGGAATCGAACCGAAGACCTCTCCCATGCTAAGGGAGCGCGCTACCGACTACGCCACACGCCCAGTTTATAAATTATTTTCCGTTTACCAATCATTAATATCACTATTTTCTGTCTGCTGACTGTAAGTTGACGTCCTAAAGAGCTGACGTAGAGCCGTAACTCTACGACGTCTACAGATATAAAACGCTGATATTGATCTATATGATTACTGCCTGAAAATGAAGAGAGCTAAAAAGCAAGCCAAATTTTGTCATTGACACATGTCATTCATTGAACCTTTAATATACACTATTTTAATTTTATAGATCATCAATCACAGAGGATCCTCTGGGAGACTTGGTTAAAGATTGTTGGTATCTGTTTAACTCTTCATCCTCCACGTCTTCTAGTATAACTGGAGAACGCGACCGGGAACGCTTTGGATGTGGCTCTTTGTTGTGCGACGTTTTGGCATTTTGATTTTGCGCATTGCCAAAATTAATATTTATTACGACATTGTTAGGAGAGGACGACTGGCTCTCATCTTTCGAGGCTGATTTGGACTCTGTTGTCTGCTTCTGCTTCAATCTCTGGTTTCTTTTCTCGGCGACGAGCTTCTCTTTCCTCTCAGCTATCCATCTCGTCCTCTCTCTTTGAAATTCTTCTTCCTCGAGCTTTGCTTCTTGTTGACGTTTTTCTTCCTCGACGAGCTTCGCTGCCTCAACTAATCTTTGTAATTCTTGCTCCTCGGCAATTCTAGCCTCTCTCATCTTTCTTTGGCGCTCTTGTTCGACCTTTGCATCGTTGAGTTTTCTGTGGCGTTCAATGAGAATGGCTTTTTGCTGGAGTTGGTCCTGAATGATTGCGGTATCTTGCAGACGTCTCTCCTCTGCACGTTCGGCCATCTCTTGCTTTTTCTGCACGCGATGAGCCTCCTTTAGATCTCTCTGCTGCTGCTCCCGTCTCTGTTGTAACTTCTCTTGGAGGGCGGCTTCAACTTGTTGTGTCCACAAGTCGCGTTCAGGCTCATCACAATTAGAATGGGTATCCTCAGTAGCTTCAAGAGTTGGCTTAAAGTTAAATGTAACAGGGCCAATCAATTTCACTGGCTGTTGAGGGAGAGGCTTTTGAATTCCTACTTTCAATACTGCCACCGAATCGTTGATCATTTCGCATCCGATGACACGAACATCCTCGAATTCAAGTCCTAAAGAGAATTCCTTGTGAAATCTATCGAGATTGCTGTGTACTGTCAACTCATCTCCCCTGTGGTTTAGCGTAATTTCGTAATCTTGGAATGCTTGTTTAGCGAGTTGACGACCAATTTGAGCCATATCTAAATGAGCAAGCGCTTCACTTATCAAAGCATCCTCATCTTTTTCTTCCTGAATATAGAATTCGTTGCCAAAACAGTCTCTAACCAACCTGTACTTGGGAGAGTAATTTTTTCTTTCGTCACGTAGACGACTGTATACCAGATTGGATACTTTTTCTTCTGGTACTATCTTGGATAACGACAATACGTACTCGTCATCGGTTTCCTCTATTTCATACTTGATGCTTTCCTTTTTCGATTTTAAATTTATTCCAGTGCGATGGTGCTTGTGTAAGCTTCTCTCATCGTGTGTTGGGTAGTAGTAAATTGATGGAACCACATTAAAAGCTGGTAGTGGTTCGAAGACACATGGAGAAGAGTTTAGATGTAACATTATTATAGTTGAAGATGTGGTAATTTCAGCTTTGATAATTGAATAGCTTTAACTGTACATTCATGTTTATGAAGACCGAATAGCTGGTTTTTATATTGATTTGTTCTTCTTGTGTGATTTGTAATTTGTCTTTCCATAGCCTTCTTGAGTATTCTGACACTGAGTAATATTGATTATGTAAGCATATCGAGAATCTTCTAGAAGTATGGAGCAAGATAAGAAAAGCCGGTCGCATGGGCTATTATCAGGTGGGGCATTTGATAATACTACTATCTCGAGCTGCTGTTTACGTTATCCTTTTACATACTTCACGATTCAGACTTGAAAGGTGCTAGATTTGATTAAGATTTGTTTTATTCTAATTTCTAGTTAGTGAAAATGGTCAAATTCGCTAATCTCGTTCAAAGAGTGTAAACGCATGGTGAGGTCTGGCTTAGAATCATACTTATCTGCTTGTTTGACGTTTGTATAGGTGTAGTTAAATTTTGAACCGTCAAGTATATTTTAATATTATCAAGAGTTTTCTTTAAAACCAAAGTAGTACGTGAAAAATTGTTACTAGAATTCTCTAAATTCTAAACGACAAACTCACCGATACAAACAAACAAATTTCGAAAAATATTAATCTCATTACTATATCATCATATATGGGATATTAAATACTTGATTATCCAGTGAAATAGTCCATGACAAAACAAGCAATCCCACGCCACATAAATATCCTAAAAAGTGAACGCAACCACTTGGGCCGAATCTTGTATAGTAGAACTCCGCAATTGTCACCTACATAATCATTTCTCTCAGCATCTAAACCTTGCCCACGTTTTATTGTTCTTCTAGGAGTACAGACATGTAGGACGTTACCCCATTTATTTCTTTGACAGAGACCTGTACGCTCCAAGTTTTTTGTTAGAGGACCAGTTGGCCCCTCAATATAGCGCCATTGCACAGGGCACCATTTTTGCCTTGGGTCACTCCAAGGTAATTGTTTATCACCCCAGCGGCCCCTATACGTGAGCCAACTGGTACCTAACTTTTCCTCTCTTTCTGAGGCAGGTGTTGCAACCGATCCATTGTATGTATAACCTAGGAAGTTCAACGAAGGATCCCAAAGTGGACCTCGGTCGGTGAAATCACTTAGTGCACTAAAGAAAAATGGCACATCATGAGCATGCTGACCAACAGATGCATAATTTGCGTGGGTGCCTCTGGCACTAAAAATTACTGGCCTTTGGAGAACTTCGGGAGTTGGTTTACCATCGATGTAGCGGAACCGACTTTTCTTCTCGATCGCTTCGAACTTGTAGCAGCCCCCCCCACCATGCGCACTCATCCATAAATATTGAGGTTTTCCTTCATAAAATCTCACTAAAGAATGCTCCCAGTCCCCAACGTGATTCCCCCATGGGCCATATCCCATAATGAAGGGCCCCAGATTAAATGCATAAAAATAAAACCAGTAGGCATCCACCCAACCATTTCCCTTGTCAACCACAATGAGAATGGCTGGGGCATTATCAATTTTGCCTGAGCTGTATTCTGGTTTGTGGCCTAACATCCATCGTGGATCTTTATCGAAATCGTCCAAAGATGACAAAAATGTATCCTCACTATGTACTGTTTCTGTAGGATCATGTGAGTAGGTGAATTTATTTTTCAAATCCTTTAGTTCTAACGTAGCATTCCGAACCAAAACCTCATCATTGGTTTTGATATTGAAATGATGTACGAATTTCGAGACGTCAGTGGGCCAATACCCTTCTTCGCTGTACAGATGAACTAAAGGACAGTTGTCCAACACATAATCAGGAATAAACCCCTCGTAGGGTAAGCTTCTTGTATCATCCGTTATTTCACTAGGGCTTAATACCGGGGGTAATCCTAATGCAAGTTTTGATGTTTTTGTGACATGTATGAAGGGGTCGTCATCCAACCAAGGAACCACGACCGCCCCCACATAGCTCAGCGATATAAGTAGTGGAATCGAAACCATTAAATCGATGAAGCCCGGACTTGTTGTGTTGCTAAGGGGGTTGCGAGCTTTTATATATATCTAAGAGAATTTATTTTACTATACTTTCCGACCCGTGCTGTTGACGCTGCAAAGATACGAGACGTTCAACACGATCACATAATTGGATATTGATGAAAATTGATGAAATTGCGATTTTTCAACGCTTTAGAACTACCCGAACAATTGGATATCATGGTAGCTCTGATTATGTGATTTTTTCCAGTTTTTCAACCAGCCACTGAACTCCTCAAGGGTGCGTTCTCCACGTACTGATTCACAGATTTGAACTGCTTCGTATCTGTTCATGAATCTCTCGTTTACGAGAGTGATGTAAAACTCGACAATTGACTTGCGTTGTGCGTAGAGAAGTTTAATCGCGGGATCCTTGAGGCGCCACGTCTTTCCATATTTTTGGTTCATTGAATGAATGCACTCATCGCCCAACTCGGGATTGGGGGTAAACCACTCGAGAATAACATCTTCGATGGACATTATATGTGGAGAAATAGTAAAAGTCGGCGATTCATCGTGGGATTGATTAGAGTCTCTTTCGCGCTTTAAAGGTATAGTTTGAGGCACAGGAGAAGGCGTTCCGGAATTCCCATGGAGTAAATGGCCAAGCTGTTTGCGCACCTCTTCTCGAATTTGCCCACTGATCTGTTCTTGCACGAGATTTTGAATATGAGAGGTCAAGCTGGCTGTCTGGGACTCAAAAAAGTCCTTCATTTTCGTGTCAATCAACTGTGATACTAATGTTTGAAGTTCTTCTTGTAATTCAGCATCGTCAGCGTCGCTCTCCCCAGCTTTTTCATCATCCGGTGTGGTGCCTGTTGATGCTTGAGATTGGTATTCTAGTGCACTGGGGGCTAGCTGCGTAGTTGTCTGATTACTTTGAGGCAATTCTGTTTCTTCTTGTTTAACATCTTTTGGTGTAGTTTTCGCTATGCGGTCTCGCAAAGTTTGCTCTAGGGAACCCAATTGATGGATTATGAATTCTCGGTTGCTTTTCTTCGTTTCTAGTTTCTCGAACACCCGCGTTAGCAGGGAGATCAGAAGGTGAAAGTTAGTAGCAGTCTGAAATTGTACAAACTGGAAAGTTTGTTCTCGAAGATACGAGACCAACGTATTTTCGTCCGTATTTGATGGAGTTACTAAGTCGAATGCAGGTGTTTGATTGATTTGGGAGGGTACCAGGAGGTCTGTTTCTGCACCCAGTAAACCAAAGATTTTCGGCTCGTATTGCTGTAGTTGGCCACTAGATCGACAATTCTCAATCACGTCGTGGAAATAGCTCTGTACCTCCGAAGTTTGAAATACTGGGTCACGGAATAGGTCGTGTTCTGGAAAAGAATAATGGATGAACGGCATGGCTGCAACTAGGGAGTTTCGCAGTAGAGTCATCACTGATAAGAATTGTCGTGCATTAGCATCCAACTGATCCCATTTACGAGAGTACTCTTGAATTTCTGCAAAAATTTGCACTAGCACAGCTTGTGGCATAACTCGAGCAGGCGCTACAGGCTTGGAATCGGGATTTTCGTACACTGGGTAGTGATTGAGAGCGCGCAAATAGTCGATTGGTATCAGTTCTGGGAAATAGCGCTTCTGTGAACCCTTCCCCAATTCTTCGAGTTGTTCGCATTCTTGGCGATTTCTACGTGGGAACTGGACGGACTCAGTGGATCGGGATTGAAAAAACTCTCTACGCTTGTAAGGAAGATGGCAGTATCGGAAAACATCCGAGTAATAGTTACTCATAGTTTCTTCTCTGGGGTATTTGTCGTGTGATTTTCCTCTAACAAGTGGCAGATGGAACCAGTCGTCGTTGCCTAGTAGATTGGGGAACCCGTCACCTTTGTAGGATTTATATGCACCGTAGAATCTCAAATACAAATATGCTGCAAGGGATACAAGCGGACACGCCCAGGGTTCGCGTTGGGGAAGCGCAGCAAACCGTTGTAGAACCGAAGATCCATCAACTGTCGAGGCAGAGTCATAGATCAACATACCGTCAGCGACTCGCAGGTCGCCAAGTCTGAGAGACGCCCGATCTTCAAAACGAAGGCGCCAGTACTGCTGAACGTGGAAATCAACAAGGAATCGAAGCTTCTCGACTCCTCCTTTGAAATACTTTTCAGAAAGGCGACTAGTATGTGGGTTCCACATATTCACGGACACGGTTCGAAGCGGAGATACAGGTGGGTCCTCAGCACTGGCTAAAACATGCAGACGTACGACCGACTCCAGGTAGTCGCAGTCGAGATGGTATGGGTAGTCTGGGTCATACACACGACAGAGACGATGCAAAAATTTGAAAGAGCTGACCATTTTGCGTAACACAGACACGCTAAATTGTGTATTGTGGATACACACATACTGGGATAGTATGAACCAGTGTACCAGCGACGCAGTAACGATAACGTCGGAGTAAGGCCCTGGAGGTCCAGAAAGACGAACAAGGCTATGGGAACGACACCAGTCGATATATTTGGTTTGGTATAGCTTATACTGGTGCGCAGTGCGCGGAGCTAGCGTCTCCACGAGCGCTTTGATTTGGGAATCTGCGTCCATGGTTGTTAAATAGACGTGATGATGCAGTAGTTAACGCGTTTTGAAGAACGATGCCAAAAGATCAAGACACACGTGATCCAGAATCCCAAAACACGACCGGGTCACATGATGCGTACGACGCGATGTCAGTCCAAAAGGGCAACTGACCAAACTGGGATTTTTCCTGAAGGCATCGATCGATCGACATGGTACCGCCAGCCACAGGATGAGCAACGGCACTCGAAGCCGCAAAGGAAAGAAGCTGCCAACTAATACAATTACGAAACTCTCCATCCACCAAACGCCACAACGAAACGGCACACCAAAACGGACGCTTCCAAATGTGTCGCACTGAAGTGGCCGGTCCGAAGTGCCAGCGCTCTACTACTGCTGTCGCTGGGCATTTCCGCTTCCGGACTGTTTTTGTCACCGTCTCCTTTGGGAAAGTCCCGCAATAGGAAAAAAACGGATTACCTAATCAAGTCGAAAGTAATGCCACGGATGAACACACTCAAGAGCATATATAGTGGCACTAACGAAAGTAACAGAATATGATGGCGCCAACATCCAAGTGCGAAACATATATATCGGAAGCACGCGATCTCGGCGAATGATGACATAAAACAATATCTAAAGAACCACCGACGAAAAACACCAACAACTACCATGACCTTCTAGATTACGCTTCCTAGCTTACTACGCTTCCAAGCTTACCACGATTTCTTCCTAGGACACCCTTCTCCGGTGTTTACGCTTACGCAATCAAAAGGGTGTGTGTGTGTGTGTGACCTAAACGCGATACTCACGTGACCAAATCAAACCTGTCTCGCCACTTGAGTATCGGACTACGGGCACGTGGTAGAAACGTGACCCAGCTTCGCCTAATGCATACTGAGAGTGTATTTCCGGGTCAAACTTTTGTCTCCAGGCGACCCGCGTGAATTTGCCCCGCAGCCAAAAAAGGGCTGCCCTGGGTTGCGACGACCCTTCTACGACCCTTCTGGGACCCGTGGCAGCGCAGCTGCCACACAGAAAAGTGCGCAGCATGCTTCGCGAGGCTGACGCCAACCCAGAAATTCACGCGGCGCGCGCGACTGCCCGCCGTACAAGCAGCTCCGGCCAGCCCGCTGCTCGTCGGTGCTGCGGCAATTTGATTGCACAACAAAACACTCTTGTCCTGGCATAAGCGAGGGAATAATTGGTGGCGCACCAAAACAGGCGCAAACGGGCCAGTATATATATATAGCTTGTGCAGCGGGCGGCTGAATTTTAGTATTATTATTTGGTTTTCTAAATCACATCTCGGAATACGCAACCAAGTGTCCCATTTAATTAATCGCATTTAACTTTCCGCTTCTGCCTGCCTACTTCCTCTTTACACTCATCTCTCCGTCACCCTTTACCCTTCTAATAAACGAAACATGGAGTCAGATCAAGAATCGATAAACTCATACAATTCCAGACAATCCTATAATCAGGTTCCCCAGACGTATGTGCCGTCGTCAACACGCAATTCGCGTGACGGGGACTCCTCGTCGCAACGTCTCAGATTAGTACCCACTGAGACCGTCAAATCACTTCAAGAAATGGGTCTCACCCCCCAGGCGCCTTTACCGGACGTGAATGCTCCACCTACTTCAGGGGCTGCTATCTTCCCTGAAGAGTACACTATGGAGACCCCAACAGGTTTAGTCCCAGTGGCCACTTTGCACTCCCTGGGCCGTACTGCCTCCGCCATCTCGCGTACTCGTACCCGCCAACTGGACCGCCATGAGTCCGCCACGTCTTCGTCTGAGGAGTCCAAACGCATCCCCAATGACGCAGCCGCAGAGAAGGAAACCTCCGGCTTCGGAGCCGACACAGACTTGGATCCAGATATCGAATTCGTCACGTTCGTCACAAATGACCCCGAAAACCCTCACAACTGGCCTTCCTGGATACGTTGGTCTTACACTATCATTCTGTCCATTCTGGTTATCTCTGTGGCGTATGGATCTGCGTGTATTACAGGTGGTCTAAGTCTGGTCAACGACCGGTATCACGTGTCCACCGAAGTGTCGATCCTGACGTGTTCGCTGATGGTGCTTGGGTTCTCGTTCGGCCCATTGATATGGTCGCCTGTCAGTGACTTGCTCGGGCGTCGTGTCGCGTATTTCACCTCTCTGGGTCTCTACGTGATCTTCAACATCCCTTGTGCTCTGTCGCCCAACATCGGTGGGTTGCTGGTATGCCGTTTTCTATGTGGTGTGTGGGCGTCGTCCGGGCTATGCCTGGTCGGTGGGTCCATCGCCGACATGTTTCCCTCAGAAACCCGTGGTCGTGCAATCGCTTTCTTTGCGTATGCGCCTTATTGTGGCCCCGTGTTTGGTCCTCTTGTGAACGGTTTCATCAGTGTATCCACGGGCCGCCTTGCTCTGATCTGGTGGGTCAACATGGCGTTCTGCGGTGTAATGTGGATTGTCGTTGCGTTCATTCCCGAAACGTTCGCTCCGGTGATTCTTAAGCGTCGTGCAGCCAAGCTTAGACGCGAGACTGGCAACCCTAAGATTATGACAGAACAAGAGGCACAAGGCCTCACTGTGAATGAGATGATGAAGGCTTGTTTGTTACGTCCTTTGTATTTTGCAGTCACAGAACCAGTTTTAGACTTGATGTGTTTCTATGTGTGCCTGATCTACTCGCTACTATATGCGTTTTTCTTTGCTTATCCGGTGATTTTCGGTGAGCTATACGGCTACAACGATAACATGATTGGTTTGATGTTCATTCCAATTTTGATCGGTGCTTCAATTGCGCTATGCACTACTTTCTACTGTGAAAACAAGTATATTGCAATCACAAAGCGCCGCAAGCCTACTCCAGAAGATCGTCTGCTTGGTGCCATGATTGGTGCTCCATTCGCAGCAATTGCGTTGTGGATTCTAGGTGCCACTTCCTACAAGCACATCATCTGGGTTGGCCCAGCTTCTTCCGGTCTTGCTTTCGGTTATGGTATGGTGCTGATTTACTACTCGTTAAACAACTACATCATCGACTGTTACGCCATGTTTGCCTCCAGTGCGTTAGCCACCAAAGTGTTCTTAAGATCTGCTGGTGGTGCCGCGTTCCCACTTTTCACAAACCAGATGTACCACAGACTGGGTCTACAATGGGCTAGTTGGTTGTTGGCCTTCATCTCCACGGCGATGATTCTCATCCCATTTGCATTCTATTACTACGGTAAGGGCCTACGTGCGAAGATGTCCAAGAAGGACTACTCCTTCGACGGCATGGAATAAGCTGCATAGGGCGTTTGCCCCTAAATTTGATTTTATCCTTTCGCTCTGGGCCCCTTTGCATCGATAACTATCGATGCACCGCAGCACAGATTACATTTCTTTGACGGCATGGAATGAGCTGCACTCGCATATATGTGCCGCGCTCCTCTGAATTATTACAATCTTTTTTCCCACATTTTCTCCTCTTTTTGTTTTTTACAACTCATTTCTTTCAAATCTACTTTTCCAGACCTGTTTACCCGTAGCTTCACAGCTGTCTCATAGCTTAATTGACTCAAATAGATACACGTATGTAAGTAATTAATCGACATAAAAATAATGCATAGACGCTAAACTTATAAATATGTGATATTGTAGAACATGTCATTAGGTACGACAAAATTACGTAGTTCGACGTTGAAATCAATTCCCCTCGTCCTCTGTTCTTGCTACATCCACGTCCAAAATTATGATCGCGGACCAATTCGTGCTGAAAGCATTCGAAGACGTCGACAAAGCCCTCGAGCTAAGCCTTCAACAGTCGTCTCTAATCGGAGCAAAGAACAATGTAACGCAGGACCAGCAGAGTTTGAAACTACTGCAAGATCAATTATGGATCGTGAAAAGTGAGGTGGACAGCCTAACGACTAATATTCGCCAGAGACGCTCGCGTTCACGGCCTAATCTCATGTTAATGCGCTCTGTACTTCAGAATATCCATATAGATTTGCCAACTGGGTTTAATGCTGACGAGGACCTCTCTTCCCCCATAGTGCCTGCAGTCCAAGATGCAATTATTAGGTACGTCACTTTATGTTGCTATTACACCATTGTACAGGAATCATTGAAGCAGTTGCCAGACTTAAGTGCTACGCAAGACTACTTCTCGGAAGTGGCTACGTCTAAGAAGTGGTCTCTTTTATACGGGTTACAGATACTACCAGAACGTGCATTCCGTTTTGCTTCTGCCGTCGTAGATGACACAACTTCACGTGTTTCACGGCCCTCTAACCATGTGACTCATCACTGGAGATCGATACAAGCACGTGATTTGGCTACGACAGCTACGAGATGGGCTCATCAAATACTCCCTCGCTGGGACAAGCTTTTAATGATCCATAATTATCAACTGGTTGGTATTCCTCGGAATACTAGCAAAATGATCACTTCACTTTGGGGGCTTCCTTTAGCAGTAGTGCGCGAAGAGGTGGATTCAAAGCGAAGTGCAGTTGAAAACCGCTTTGATCAAATGACCCGCAAACTGGGGGAGCTGATATCGGAATTCCCGTTGAAGAACAATGAACAGGGTCGCATAGAGTCATTGGCTACCTACTTTGAAGTTCAATCGCCTTCCGACTTCTCCTTAGCCTCAAAGACCCTCGTGGATCTCACTTCTAGAACGATTGACTTATCATCTCCTAAACCGATTACTAAACCTGGAAAATTAACTCGATACTGGCCTACTGTATTATGTACGTTAGTGTATGGCCCTTCATCTATTATTGGCTTATGGAAAGCTCGCTACAAGATTCTTCAGTTTTGTCGAGACAATATCGTAGAGTTTTGTGCAGGTTTGGTCTACAATTGGATATGGGTGCCATTACAGCAAGTTTGGAGTACAGTACGTCACGATGAGCAGCACTCACCCATAGCAGTAATGTCTCAGGGTTCTCTTGATACCGAATTCGGCTCACTGTCCAGAATGGTGGTGCAATTAGTAGCTGAGAATTCAGATGGCAATGTGGACATCGATCTCCTTACTAAACAAGTGGAGCTGGGCAATTTGACGCAGTTTATGCAAATATACGAGACCCAACTCCACCATCCTATCAAAAACATTATGACCGGAAAATTGGTGCGCTCTTTATTAATTCAATTGCAGAAAACCAAGGTGGATGGATCACTTGCGCTAAATGGTATTGACAAACTGCTTCAGTCACAGCAACTGGTATTTGGAGTTGTCGCGATGTCCCCCGCACTCCTCATCATTTACTGCCTAGTTACTGGCGGTTATCGATTGATTAAACTCGGTCGTATATGGTCAAACGTCGGACTTTTCAAGTTGAAGCTCTCTTCGAGCATGAATAATGTCGAAAGACTACTTAATTATCATAACTTAGAACCTGAACATCGCGATGAAAACTTGAACACAGGATTATTGGCCCTAGAGATCGTTTCTGCTCGTCTCTATGGTGAAAAATTGATTCCGAAAAAACGCAAGTCCGAATGGCTTAGAGACGTGGACGAACTTGTGGACGCTAACTTATCACACTTATCCAAGCTCAACGTTGTAAATAGACTCTACCATGTCTACGGAAGATACTTCTGAACCGCATATTTAGTTAATCATATTCTAAAGAACTACATATACTCAAATTGATTTATGGCTTATGTATAGTGATCAAGATCAAAAAAAATAAAGCGAGTGATGCAGACCAAAAATGGATCAAAATATACTGTTAACGAGGTCAGAACCAATCGTAGCACCTGCACCAAAGATAGCAGCGTTACCAAGTTTACTTCCGAACTTTTTGAAAGTCTGGCTACCTTGGTGCTGGCTTTGTTGAGCTTGAGCTTGAGGCTGCGCTTGTACAGCTTGAGGCTCGGGTTGCTGCTGATAATACTGCTGTGATGGATATTGCTGTGGCGGATATTGCTGGTACTGCTGTGGTGGTAGTGGTTGTTGGTAGTAGCCCACAGACGAAGGCGGGAAAGGTGGTTGCGAAACTGCGGACTGAGCGCTCATGTTCGTCTGCTGAGGTTGCAAATATGCTTGCGATTGGTACTGTGGCGGAGGTTGAACACTTGACCGAGAAGCTTCAGGGTTAGAACCCGAAAATGCTGGTTTAACATAGTTAGATGGGAACATCCCAACACGACCATTACACTTACCCTTGAACCACTCAGCAGAGGGTTTCTCGAGAACTTCGACCTTGTCCCCAACTTTCAGTTCCAGATCTCCCTCCTGCTGAGCCTGAAAATTGTAAATTGCTTCCACAAACTCGGACTGAGGGATAGATGGCACATCGACCCTAGCTCTTGCTTCGTAGTTCGCTGGCAAACTACTCATGATTTGTATGTAAGTGTCTTCTGAGATAACTTTTGACTCTTTTAAAAAGTCAAGTTCCGTCTTAATACTATTCAAAGAACGGTTGATCGCAGATTCTGACATCCCTTATGATGTTATTTTTCTTTTGTTGGGTTGTGTTACGTACGAGGCATCCTTCCAAACTCCTTTTCAAGAAGACACTTAAGGGAGAGGCTTAGAGCACGTGACAAATCCAACTCACAAGCCCGTTTAGTTGAGTCTTAGTTGAGTCTTAGATGAGTCTTAGATGATCGTTCCTGCCATGGAATAGCTTGTACTGACATTGAACAGTATCAACACAACTGCACAACATAGTGGGATCCATGTAGACATCGCAAAAAGACCTGCTTTATAGATCACGGCCAAGCTGCGTTCGTAAAAGTTAGTAAACTTCACCAAAACATTAGAGTAGAGTCAATGCCCAAAGTTAACATACATTAATCCAGACACTGTTCCTGATGCTAGAGCTTGTACTCCGCCAACGAAAAGGTAAAATACCATGAGCCAGAGACCACCAGCAGTTTTCCTATGCGAGTAGCTGGCGATCAGTCCAGCAGCACCATAGAAGACCGCGAATAGAATAAGGCTCCAGTATATGGTGAACTTCCATATGTCTCCTGTGTAGTACAATAAGGACAGTGTGAATTTTTTGTTATTGATGGGCCAGTACAATGATGGAAAACTGGGCGTGGAATACCCAATTGGCACGTCCCCCGACGTTACAAAGGACCTAGGGAAAGGACTTTTGTTAATAAACTGCATACCATGTTTGCCACGTCAAAATCATCTCAACATACTTCATATACACCTCGTCTTCCTATGGCTAATCTTTAAGCCGTTATTGATCGTGTATAGTTTCTTTACTAAAATGATTATAGTCTACATATCGCTAGTAACGGAGGCCCGTCGAGGGCTCTTCAATCGTCCTCCTTCTTGATTATGCCAAACTTAGTCAAGAGGGTTTCGATTTCCTGTGGTTTGTAAATCTTTTGGGACACATTACCGTTATCCAGTTTACTAATGGTAGCGAACTCAACTCTGTCATGTGTCAAAGTGCTAGAATCGGTAGTTTTTGAAAGAGTCTTGAGGGCAAGTTCCATTGCCTCTTCCAGACCGATGTCATCCTTATAATCCATTTGTAGCAAAGTTTGTGCAGCAGAGGTGTTTGCACCCACACTGATCGCTTTCCAGCCAGAGTAGTTACCGGAAGGGTTTGAAGTGTACAGTTGAAAACCGTATCTCTCGTCGTACCCAGCATAGATGAACGAAACACCAAATGGCCTCAATCCACCATGTTGCGTATAGCCTTGCTTGACGTCACTTAATCTTCTCACAAGGATTTCAACTGGAATCTCCTCGTTGTACGTTTGTAAATAGTTTTGCGCGTACACTCTTGCCGTATTTATGAGAATTTCAGCATCTGCAGTCAAACCTGCTACTGCAACCGTGATGTTATCATTAAGCTTATAAAGTTTCTCACTTGAGCTCCCTTGTTCCAACAATTTGCTAGTGACTTTGCGTTCTGCTGCCAAAATAATACCGTCTTTTGCCATCACACCAATTGCAGTACCTGCATGCGATATAGATTCTAAAGCATATTCAACTTGATATAATCTCCCCTCAGGTGAGAAAATAGTAGTTCTCGAGTCGTATCTTCTGGAACCCATTGCCGCCCACGCTGATTGATGTGTGAATCAAGCTGAATTAACACCAAGTCCCATTTTTCAATTCGCCACCAAAATATTTACCCGGATCTGGTGATAACCGTTCTACATGATATATTATTAAACTTAATCGTCAATTATTAGTCTAACCAAGACTCAAATAGTAAATTAGGCCGCTTACGCCTGATCTGTACGCATGGCACGTATATGGAGGGAGTTCAAAACACCCGATGGGAGAGTGTACTATTACAACATAAACTCAAAACAGTCCACTTGGACAAAACCCGCTGGATTCGATGATAATGGAGGTTTTGATGATAAAAGGCGCAAGGTAGAACTCATTTCAAAAGTTGCGATTCCTCTAGAAAACGACTGGTTCATGGTAATATGTAACACAGGGACTCGCTTTTTCTATAACCGAAAAACCAATTTATCGAATTGGCATACTGATGATCCTGAATCATGTAACTTACTAGCACAGCTGGACAAAGATAAACTTGTTTTGTTATTAGGTGTCATCAGAGGGTTTTTCTGTCCTGAGAGGAACATTTACGAAGAAATCCTGGAAGATATAGAAAAACTGAAATCTGTAGGAGCTTTAGAGGCCGCGGAATCTGAAACTATCAAAAGTTCAAGGTCTGAGGATACTGAACCTGATGAATCTAACTGTGGTAAAAGTACAACGAATAACGATGGCCTAGTAGCTGGCTATGAAAGCAGTGATTCAGATGATGGGGAAGTGCCGAACAGCTCTACAGCAGATGAAACAGAAAATCCTTCAATAACGAATCTTTCCGATATCGAGGAATTGAACGATGTTGCAGACACAGTGGAAAAAGATGCCACAGAAGCATTCCAATCACTATTCGACGACTACGACTTGGATCCATATTCTACTTGGAGTTTGCAATCAAAAAAGGTGAATGGAGATCCCAAATATTATACTGTCGCAAATGACTCGCTTCGAAAAGAATTGTATGAAAACTGGTGTGCTAAGACGATTTCCTCGGCCCACTCTGATAATAGCGAGGGACTAGTTCTTTGTGGAACAACGGCAGATGCCCATGATACGAGCGATGATGAAGAGGACAATAGAGACGAATTAGAGCCGACAAAGTACCACTACCTTGCTCACATCATTTCAAAGGCAAATATTCTTCCCAACACAATATTCAAAGATATCAAAGATGACAATAATAAACTTTTCAAGCAGTTCAAAATCAAACAATCATTAAAAAAGAAAGAGCAAGAACAATTCACGTCGAGACTCTTGTTTTACTACAAGAAAATGACTGCCGATGAGAGACTTCAAACCTTTGAGAAGTTTCTAAATTCCAAAAAGACTATAATCCGGCGCAATATTCAGGATATCAACGAGTTACGCATCATCCTGAGCAAGGACTCCCTTCCAGAATCGTCGTACGAGATAGAGACATTGCTCTTGAATATGGAAAATTGCATAGATATCCACAAAAAAAGCATCTTTCTCCAGAATGAAATACAGTATTACACAATAGGCATCAAAGAAAAAGCTGCATCACTTCATAGGTATTTGAAACAATTCATCTAAATAGTTTGAATACATAATATAATCAAGGACAAGGACAATTCTTGATTGGATCAAAATCTGAGTTCATCAAAAAATAATCGTCATCGTGAGTCAATACTTTCATATCCGTGTCACTTATTTCGAAGTCGCAAGATTGCAAGTTTTGCAAAAGTCTTTTCTCGTTTGTGGACTTGGGCAATGGAATGAATCCCATCTGCAAAGACCATCTAATCAGAACTTGTGCTGTCGTGCGACCAGGGTATTTCGCAGTAACAGCAACCAATTGAGCGTCATCTAGACGTCTGCCTCTTGTTAGTGGAGAGAAAGCCTCAATAACAATGTCCTTCTTTCTGCAGTACTCACAAAGTTCTTTTCTTGTTAGCCATGGGTTCAGCTCATATTGATTTACCATTGGCTCAACAGTTAAACCTTCCCAGCTGTAAAGCTCTTCTAAGTGGTTGATACCATAGTTTGAAACACCAATGGCCCTAATTTTACCTTGCTGATAATATTCTTGAAAAGCTTTCCATGTGCCCAATCTTTTTGACTTTTCACTACTAGGGGTATGGATAAGTAACAAATCAATATATTCCAGCTCTTTGGCTTCTTCAAGAGACTTGGCAATGGCTTTCTTGGCCTCCTCGTAACCGTGGTCTGCTTCGTAAACCTTGGTTGTGTAGAATACATCCGATCTGGAAACCTTGGGAGATTCCTTCAAAAACTTGGAGATCCCGAGAGAAACTTCCCGCTCATTGGCATAATATTTCGCAGTATCCACATGTCTGTAACCCAGCTTCAAACCGGTGTATACAATGTGCTCAGTTTCATTCTTTGGTGCGAGGTATACCCCCAGACCAATGACTGGAATTTTAACTCCATTTCTCAAAGAGTATGTTGTAGTTGGAGTAATCATGATTTTACCGACAGAGAGAACCAGAGATAGGAGTAAGGGAGGTCTTAATAACCATTTCCCTCGAGCTTATATACCCTTTATACACGTGAGGTTTACATTCGTACGTCAGTACAAGATACTCCGAAGGTATAATGGCTGCTTATTAAACACGCTGTCATTTTTCCATAGAACGATTCTAAGTATGATTTCTCTTACAGAATTGGACTGTGAGTGGACCTGTTGCAATCAACAGCATCTAAATCTGTCTTAGATTTAGATAGCATTTCACAGCGTCTTCAAATTTGCGTAAAACAATAGTTTTGGCTGTGGATTGCACGATTCGACTAGGCGTAAAAATTCACTTCTCTTAGTCCGATTATCAGCGTACTCGAACTCCGTAGTACCTTCTTCGAGGTAGGAATATAGGAATCGGCTTGGTTGAGAGGCTCAAAGTAGGCCTACAAAACCAACATATACAGCAGATGTTCTCGTACTTTTATAAATTGAGTTTGAGATTAAATTGATTTTTTAAAATAGTTGGACGATAGTTGATAGCATTCAATTGTACGGGATTTAAAAGTCTGATAGCAGGTCGAACAGAAGGTCGTACCACAAGAAAGAACCGCCACTGGGGTAAGAAAACCAAAATAGACTTGAAAAGCTTTTAGCGTCACAAAGATATTTCCCAAACCAAACGTAATTGAACTAATGTGATATGCTCACTAAAATAATACTACAACCGTACTTATATGCGGAAAAATTATCTATGTAATGATATTCTATTTTAGCAGGAAAACGGCAATGCAATCAATTGTCATCGTAAAACTCATCATAAACGCCATTCACTACATCATTGTAGTCAATCCCAAATTCTGCCAAGAATTCTCGACAGTTCATTTCCTTATCAGACATGTATAAGTTCATAACCTCATCATCTTGATAAATTACCTTCCTACCAAACACTGCTGTTTTGGTAGTCAGAGAATGCTTACCAATGAAGCTCCTCAACGCAGTTACAGCGGTGTTTTCGTTTTCGGTGGCAGGAGGTAGCAGTGAAATAAGCTTCTCATTGTATTTTGAAATTGAATCCGTCGTGTCACCTGGGGCCTGTAATTTTTTATCTTGGGTAGCCCCCATCGGGTCATCGATTTCTGGAGACTGGGGCGTAGGCAATTGGTCATTCGTATGCGCGTCGACCTGAGACCTTAACATGAAAAATAGCTCTCTGGCCTCAGGAACGATACAGATCCAGCTCATCAGTAAAGTCTGCAACTCAAATATATATTCCGAATCTGTAAAATCGAACTTTTCGCTATCCATGAGGTTTTTCACCATAATGCATACCAGCTTCATCAGTCCAAGGATCTGTAAAGGAATATCTCTATCTATGCCATAATCGTCTTCTTCGCCGTCTCCAAATGACTCGCGTAAATGCTTGGAGAAAAAAATAGCTGCGTTAGTGAAAAACTCTTGGAGAAGCATTTTTGCCTCAATATCTGAAAGCGAGATCGCTCCTTGCCTTGAAAATGGAAACTCATCTTCTTCTGTATTCAAAAAGCCATCAGCAGATGATTTATTATCTTCAGATTCACACTCTTGGCTTTGGGAATTGCCTCTTAAACCCATGACTAACTCGAATACGTATTGGATCATAGTATGGTTAACCTCTAAATGCGTAATGAACCAGATAAGAACGCGACGATAGCCACTGCACATCAGCATCTCATCCATCATTCTCCATGCCAAAGTGCTATTATGTTTCTCAAGTTTTTCAAACAACGAGTCCTGACACCATTTCTCGTATATGAAGTCTGTAGTTAATTCGGTTTCCGAGATTAATTCGGAACCATCACGATCATGCGTTCCGCTATCACCAACGACAACGGATTTCAACATAGTCTGTTCCTGCTCCCTTCTTACACACGTCGCTATACTTCTTAGCAGGAAAGAAGAGTGTTTTTTCTCTAGCGCATGCTCTGTAGCTTTTCTCATCAGAAGGTGAACAACATCTGCGTACAGATGATCGACGAATAGATACGATTCAGTGAAGTATAGATTCGCACCACGGGGTATATCACGCCAGTCCCGACCATTGAAATCGAATTCTACTGATTCTTTTTTAGATCGGAAGGCCACTGGTTTCTTTGCGCTCGACATCGACACATGACTTGTTGGCGGCAGAGATTCAGTTAGCTTTTCATCGGTGCTTTCCTTCTCCAAGATGGTATTGTCATCATCGTCTTCATCGTCAACTAAAACTTCGTCGTCATCAAAAGTGCAGTGACACCTCTTGTAGTAACCTCTCATTTCCTTGATTCTTTCTCTAGACTCAACATCCTCGAGTTCATCTTCGTCCATTTCTTCCGTATCCACTTCGTTGTAATTATCGTATTCATAATCAAACATGTACTTGACATCCTCGTCGAATCTGTCTCCAGGTTGTAAATCGCTTAAAAGACCAGTGACATCCTCTAATTCTGTTCCGAGAGCTAACATAGCGGCTGCATGAGATCTAACATCGGTATACAACGCTCCATGGCAAAGTTTACGACCGTGTGGGGACATAAAAATATTGATAGGTTCGTGTTTAAAATCATGAGACTTGCACGCTACGTGTCCATTCAAAACCGTTGCAACAACGCTTCGTAGTGCCGACGCACCACGAATAGTAGCCCGCACCAAGACGGGTGTATTAAAAGTTTCTTGCTCCTCTTCGAAGCGGTCGATTTCAAGTCCCAACAAAACAACAAACGTCAGGTTCTTCCATAGAGCTATCATGGGCGCCAGGAAAGGGTTCATCTGAACCGGTAAATCTTGGTAAAGTTTTTGAATGGTATAGATTGCCAATATATCCACCATGTAAACAAGTTCTAGATCTTGCGTGTTGAGGCCGTGTGGTAACCATTTATGGAGATTCTGTCTCCAATCTACAGATTCGTCACTATTGTTAACAGAATTTAATTTTTGGAAGTCGTGACAATTCAATCTAGGTAAGGTTGATTTTATAATCTTCTGCAAATTGAATGCAACATGGAATTTCCAATTAGTAGAAATTTGGATTATTTCAGAATACAGAAAGCCCAAAAACATATCAGAAAGGAGGTCCAATGATATAATATGCGAATCATTAGGAGTGGGCTGTGTAACAGGATCCACCAATGCACATAAAGCGAGAAATTGAGATTTAACCATTGGGGCCGTATTTTGTTCATGCAAATTAAGTATTTTGAACAGAGTTTGGTGTCTGAATTTTGTATGGCGGAAGACGTTGGGTACGTCTAACGTACCATCATTATTGAGATCAAATGAATACACGTGTTCTTGCGCGGAACTTTTTTGTTGAGACCAGTGATCGGAATCGCTATTTGAGTCGCTTTCGCTAGTATCTTGTACTGCAGGCGATGAATGTACTAATAAATGCGCATCTGCCGCGTCGAATAATGGCTGCAGCTGAGGTATTAGCTCTTGCTGTGCGGTGAGCTTGTCGGTTAGCACAGCTAAATACTTTTGGAATAGATCTTCAGACTGCTGGAAGTTGCCTGGCTCCAAAGTGTACCAAGTATAGCGTCCATTGAACTCGAAAACCCGGTTGTATTTGTGAACCAGTTGCTCTAAAAGTGAGGGCAGAGATTCTTCATTGATTAGGCCCTCTATGAGTGGTCTGACGTTCGTTAGAAAGTCAAGAAGCAGGTTATAGTCATTATCGATCAGCAATAACTCGTTGGGCTTATCGAGAAGGCTTCGAAAAGCAAGTTTATATTCGGTCTGGGTATACTTTGTGGTGTCGAGTGCAAAATTTGCATTGTAGAGCAACAGATCCATAAACCGTGACACGTATTCGAGAGAGTTTGTCCACTTTTTGACCATTTTCTTGTAATTTACATCGTCGGTACCGGCCTGATGTCTGTGCTGCTGCCATTTCTTGTGTTGCGACATATCCACACGCCCACATGCCAGGTCGTAAAGCAACTTCATGATTGAGAGACCTATTCTTGTCGTGAACAACACGATCACCACTTTTTCTTGTACAAATCCCGGCGTCAAGTCGTCAGCATCTTTCGGTAGTTGTGATATATCTGTGATATTCAAAGGGCTGGTTATTTCATCGGACAATGACGGCGATCGCTCCCTGAACGGTTCATCACCCATACTAATCTTCTTGCCTTTCATCATGGGCGGTTGTTGAAGTGTTTGAACGATTCTCTTTGCCACCAGCGATGATGCGTGGATTAGCCTTACTGGGCAAACATGTAATGGGATACGGAACATAAAACTGTCCCATAAGTCCCAGAGAAAACCCGGACACACACGTGATAACGAATATCCAATCACGTGATCTGATATCATTTTATATTTACCCCACACATAAGTGTACGTAAAAAGCGATATACAGTTAAGTTCCGTGCCCGTTGTTCTCGAGCTACCCTACCAACCACAAGCGCCCACCATTAAACGGAAAGAGCTTCAAAAATTCGTAAAGGTATTCGATCAAGTTCTGTACAGCCAACATGATAGTGGCTATATTGTAGTTCGCTTGTGTCTCACGATTCTGTAGCAGTCTCCTTTGTTTGTTTGAGCCATGATTGTTCGGCCACGGCGGTGAATCGGATCCGAATCCGGGAGACGGCGGTAGCACATTTTTTGTGCGGCGTATATAAGAAGAAGAGGACAGAACAACGCCCATTAAAAGCACGTAAACAAGAGAACTGAGCAACAAGATACGCCTAAGTAAGATGCTAAGATCAACTTTAAGTAAGAAGGTAGGTCAAAGACTGTTTTCTAGGGAAGCAACTCCCTACGATAAGACTATCAAAAACTTACTTATCGGTAAGGATACCAAAGTAATTATCCAAGGTTTTACAGGTAAGCAAGCGACTTTTCATGCCAAACTTTCACAAGATTATGGTACCAATATCGTCGGTGGTACAAACCCAAAGAAGGCTGGCCAGACGCATTTGGGTCAACCGGTATTTGCTACTGTTGCCGAGGCCGTCAAACAAACGGGTGCAACAGCGACAGGTATTTTTGTTCCACCTCCAATTGCTGCTAAAGCGATCCGTGAAGCCATAGAATCCGAAATACCACTAGCTGTATGCATTACTGAGGGTATCCCACAACATGACATGTTGTACATTGCGGAAATGCTCAAAACCCAGGACAAGACTCGTTTCGTTGGGCCCAACTGTCCGGGGATCATGGTTCCAAGTGCCAGAGTGCGTATTGGTATTCAGCCATCCAAAATCTTTCAACCGGGTAAAATTGGTATCGTTTCGAAGTCTGGTACCTTAACATACGAGGCAGTTCAGCAAACCACATTGACAGGCTTAGGTCAATCCTTGGTTCTCGGTATTGGTGGTGATGCTTTCCCAGGTACTGATTTCATCGATGCTCTCAAGTTCTTCATGAGTGATAAAACCACAGAGGGCATTGTGATTTTGGGAGAAATCGGAGGACAAGCTGAAATCGAAGCCGCTGAATTTCTCAAGCAATACAACATGACCCGTGAAAAGCCAATGCCAGTAGCTTCTTTTATTGCAGGTACTGTTGCAGGGCAGATGAAAGGTGTAAGAATGGGTCATTCAGGTGCTATCGTCGAGGGGTCCGGCACTGATGCAGAATCTAAAAAAGCTGCATTAAGAAAAGCAGGCGTTGCAGTTGTTGAATCTCCTGGTCATCTAGGAGCCGCTTTGCTAAAACAATTTGCTCAATTGTGATCTTAAATCTAAACAACTATATACATATAGAGAAAACGAAATGGAAAAAAGGATCTCTATCCCATCGTGATTCGATCAAATCTACCTGATATTCACATTATTAACAGAACGAAATTGTGTTGAGCTTTTCGAAAAAAAAAAACTGCGCGAGCCGGGAATCGAACCCGGGGCCCAAGTATGGGAAACTTGGATTTTACCACTAAACCACTCGCGCTAACTAACGTAAGAACTTCCGTTCCTTATTTATATATAAGAATAGTTCACTAAAATCATCCTAGTCATTCTATTGCACTGGGATGAACCGTCACCATAAATCAGTTTATTGAATCTTCTATAAAGGACATATATCATAAATATTCGTGCAAATGACTAAAAAGTAATTCTACATTCAGAACGATAGGATCTCGAACGTCAATGTAACAGCAATTGCGACCTACAAAGCGATTACTGCTGCTCACTTTACCTTCTACTACGCTGGTGTCCCAATTCTCTACATCCCACTTAAGTCCTTTTGTTTTATTGATTGTCGTTGAACCACCTAGTGGCAGAAGACCACAATTACCTATACAATCTTTCCTGAACTCTGGCGTATAGTTAATAACAGTTCCACCAGTTGGCACTAGCATGATCAAATCAGTCGGAGTTACGTAACAAAGGCGGAAGTAGGGGTCAGTTTGAGACATCGTGTACAGTTGTGTGATAGAGTGTACTGTCTGATCAAACCTGCCATCAATTGCATTAAGTGCCAACAGGTATATATCTTTCACTTGCCACTTCTTGTGCTCTGCTTGGTATAGGCTTAGAATACCTTCACTTTCTTCTATACCGTGATTTGTTTCATATGGCGCCTTGATCTTCTCATGAAACGCCGACGAGTAGAAATGCAAGGATATCAGATCCTTACTTTTCATGAAATCCGTAGCGTATTGAGACAATTGCTTAATGACAATAACTTTCTTTGATAGATAGAAGCTAAGCACTTCATCTTTGATTGAATCTAGGTCACCAACAATATAATGCGGTAGATACTTATCACGATCTTCAGGTGTTTTGAAGTATTCATATAGCCTATTTGCACCACCGTCTGCGCAAACGTGTATATCATAATTATCCCATAACTGCTCAAAAATCTTGGGGATGGTAATCTTTTGATTAAGAATGAGTAGAGCAGAATTGTGATCCTCAGGTTTAAAGAATCTTTGCAAATTCAAAGTAAAATGGTGGGAAGGAGCCTCAAACTCCACACATTCAGGGTTCTCAGTTACTTTCTCCATCTCTAATAAGATTGGTATTTTGTCTAAAATTGTTAACATGAAATTTTCATCAATTTAAACATTTCATTTCACAACGAAGGCAACAATAAGCACCATGGATAAGTACAAGTACAGGGTTGAGATTCAACAGATGATGTTCGTCTCCGGCGAAAACAATGACCCTCCAATCGAAACGACATGTCTGATAGAGGATATAGTTCGTGGGCAAGTCATTGAGATTCTTCTGCAGGCAAACAAAACAGCTCACTGTCGAGCTAGCAAGAGCATAATGCCAGAGGACGTCATTTTCTTAATTAGACACGATCGCGCTAAAGTCAATAGACTAAGGACATACTTATCGTGGAAAGACCTTCGTAAAAATGCTAAAGACCAAGATGCCAATAGTGCGGCCGTTGCAGGCGCAAGTGGAAGCGGTGATGGAACAGATGTACCAGTCGAAGAAGATGATAAAAAAGGTGATAAAGACGGTGGTAATATGATGAGGGTGAAGAAATCGCAAATAAAACTACCGTGGGAGCTACAATTTATGTTCAATGAGCAGCCGTTGGAAACAAATGAGGATGCTGATGATCTTGATGAGGACGAGAGAGAAGCCAATATAGCCACTCTCAAAAGACTTAAGATGGCTGATGATAGAACTAGAAACATGACTAAAGAAGAATACGTCCACTGGTCGGACTGTCGTCAAGCGAGTTTTACTTTTAGAAAGGGAAAGCGGTTCAAAGACTGGTCAGGCATCTCCCAACTCACGGAGGGTAAACCTCACGATGATGTGATAGACATTCTTGGTTTCCTTACCTTTGAGATTGTGTG
>JAJLUF010000043.1:0-10891 GCA_030569995.1 Lachancea cidri
TCGAATCTATCTGAGAAAACAGTTTCTGGATCTCCACCAGCTGCTATTCTTTCCCTCTCAACCTTTGCTAGCCTTTTGCCGACCCTTCTGGTGTAGTCACCAATCGATCTTGTTTGGATAGAGTCACCAACACTATTATTGATAGTATCAGAAGATAATCTCGAGAACCAGCTTTCGAAAGAACTCATATCTTCCTCTTCAACAAGTCTAAACATAGCCAAGTACGCCTTTTCCGCTGCTAGTTTTACTGGAATAATAGTATCACGCAAGCAAGAAAATACCGACGGGGCTAAAACGTCATAAAAAGGGTGGATGCATTGCTCGAACTTGAATCTCGCTAAAGTTCTGATGACGACCAAAGCGAATCTTCGAGAGTCGAGAGAATTACTTTCAGGTATCAGCATGCACTTGGCTACTTGAATGATTAACTTTCTGATGTTTTCTTCACCCAGCTCGAAAAATGAGCTAGCTTCAACTTTAGAAAATGGTGACTTGTTCTCGCCCACCAGCAAGAGGATCTTACCAATTGCAGTTAATGCATTATCTGACAAATATGGGCTTGGGGAGTTTGCGGCATTCACCAAGTATGTCACAAAGTCGTCCGTCAAACCTGAATTCATGACGTGAGCTGGTGCATCCTTCAAAAATGAGTTCATGGTCAAGATGGCAAACTTTCCGGATTCACTTTTCAAGTCTACTTGGAGGACTTTTTCGTTCAAAATCTTTGTTGCTTCTTCTTGTGACATAATTTCGGATAATGATCCTATTAGTCTTGCATATGCAGTAGCTAACTTATCATCCACGGACAAGATCTCTTCCTCAACCAGATTCATGATGCTAGTCTTAGAGCTTTCGCTCATTTTAGAACCAGCTTTAGCAACAACTTCAAGTAAAGCCTTCAACATAGCTGTCTTGACACCATTATCTACAGCTTGTTTGGCTCCTGTAACCAATTCGACGACCAGAGGATCAACCCTTGGCTGATACTCTATCAACGAACCCAAGGCCCTAGCAGCACGGAGACGGAGAGTCTCGTTCGAGGGATCTGACAAAGACTTGACAAATGTTCTTTGCAATTGAGGGATGAAGGGTCTGAGAAACTGGGGAATTTTGTCAAACAGCATGTTCAAGGCATATAGAATTGCAGCTTTAACATCACTTGGAAATCTTTCACCAACAACACGAATCAATGGACCAGTAATAACGGTCACGAATGGCTTCAAATTGGCAGGGGGTGTCCTTTTAACTATATCTGCTATGGCATTTGCAGAACCTTCGCGATCTTCACTTGATCCATACATTAGACCATGCAAAAAGATCGGTAAAATACAATTTGGACCTCTTGGCAGTTTGAAAATAGGAAGATCTTCTTCGCCCTTTCCAGTTAGTTGCAACGCCTGTTTGGCTGGCTTGATTAGTTTCTCTAGAGTACTCTTATCTTGTCTCTTAATCAAAATCGTCAATGCTTCGTAAACTCCCTCCAAGATTCTTGAATCTTTCGCATCGAAAGATAGCACCAATTGCGAAACAAGTTCCGGTGTATAAATACTGTAATCCAGAGTTGTCTCTGTGAAAAATTTAGGTAAACGTTGAAGTACAACAACGCGTTTTTCCGTATTTTCTTCTTTCATCAAGGACATGATTTGTTGCAACAGAGGATGCATACCTTCATCATCTGTGACCGAGCAGAAGATTTTCTCCAATGAGGCCTCAAGGGCTTCTCTTGTAAGAGAATCACTTGTCCCGGCAGATAGAGTGTCTACCAGGGCATTAATGATCACTGATAACCGTTTATATAATGCAGAGCCCGCGACTTGGGCTAGTGAACCCAATGCACGAGCCCTAAACGCATCGATTGGAGGTGACAATAATGTTGGGATTAATATTGGGAATATAACGTCAGATTTAGTTGACATTATTTCCTGAAGGGCCAATAGTGCATATTCTGAGTTTTCAGATGATTGCAACATATTCAACAAATATGGCAGAATTTCATCAACAGCTAGTTTACCAAATATTTCTTGGAATGCATCAAAAGATAGTGCAGCAGACTCTCTAACGGCAAGATCGTCATCAATCAATGTAGTCCTGACAATGTTTACAATAATGTTCTGATATTCTGCCAATTGATATGGCGACGAAGACTGAATCAGCTCACGCAAAGCAATACAGACTCCTTGTTTTGAATTGGAATCTGTCGAATGTTGCAAAGAGCTTTCTAAGGTAGGTAACAGTTGTGACAAAGCGTTACTACCGACACGTCTAACTAAATCGCCCAACGTTTGAGCAGCAATATGGCGCAGAACCTTAGAAGGAGAAGCCAAATGAACCACTATAATACTAGTCAAGGTTGGTAGAATTTCTTTAACTGTACGGGGAGTATTTGGAACCAAGGCCTTCCATACATCCACAGTCGTTGCACGAACAATACCGGAAACATCCGACCTGCAAACAAACAAAGCAGAGAGAATCCTATCACGGCGTTCTTCTCCAAGAACTTCAACCATTTGTTTTGTAATTTCATTATTATGTTCACTTTCGTCCTCAGTAAACTCGTTCTTTGAAGAAATGCCTGTAACTTGGAAAAGCAGTTCGCTTGATAGTTGAACTGAAGAGAGACGAATCCGCTCGTTTTCGTCAAACATCCCGCGCTCTAATTCAGGAAGCAATAGATCAATTGCCTTAGTAGCATAGTTTTTGACAATCAACTTACCGGCCTTAAGCGAGGTGTCTCTTATATTCTCGTCTGAATCAGCTAAACCAGCTAAAATGGGTTGAATAATTTGGCTAATGTATGGAGCAAATTGAGCTCCAAAGCATACAGGCAGGAAAAGAAGAAGAGGCATAAACCCCTCGCGAACAAAACTCCGAAAATTCGTGACACCGCTTAAAATCACGGGCAATAGCTCATCTAGCTTCGATAAACCAAGGCCACTTATCACTTCTGCTAGCGCTTGAGCAGAACCGAGGCGGTCTCCAGACTTCGTATCGTCGCTTAAAGTAGATAGGAGACGAGGGATCAAATCTGGGAATTTTTCTTCACCTAACCTTTCAACTAATGCACCTAAGGCACGAGCAGCGGTTGCTCTGGTATTTGGGACGGGATCCACCATAGCAATTTCCACTTCATCTATCAACTGTTGCAGATAGGGTATCAAGTCATTAGCGTCGACCAAAATTGCCATATTACCAACAATTTTGCAAGCCTTCCTTTTAGTGTTGGCGGATCTATCACGCATACCTCTATGAATAACATGAATAATTAATGCTAAAGAGGGACCATCGATGTAGTGAACAAACTGCGTTTGTATTAACGCGTCCAATGCTTCTTCTGTATATTTCGTTGGATCTCCAATTGCTTTGATCAGGGTAGGAACTAATTTTTGAATTTCAGGATTTCTAATGACTTCACCGAAACGATTCAGTGACTGATCAGCCGCCTTGCGAACTTCTTTGTGAGAATCATTCAAAACAGCAACAATCTGAGGAACAATTGTAGACAAAGATGCTGATAGTTGCGCAGGGTCCAGATACGCCATATTACCCAGTAATTCAACAGAACCTCTTTTCGTTCTCCAAGATATCTCGTCAAGATTGCTGATTGCAACAGGAATCATTTTCTTGACACCATAGCTTGTTGTATTTGCCATTATCGCCTTGGTTGCTTCCGCAGTGGCATCGCGAACCTCAGGAACAGAATCACCGAGATTTCTGAGAATATTTGGCAAAATCTCGATCACATATGGTTCAAAAAACTTTCCTAATGACTTTGAAAGAGATTCAAATGCAAAAGCAACCGATTGTCTCTTCTTTGGGTCCTTTTTATCCTCAGAGGACTCAACAAGGTTGCGGATTATGTCATATTCGGAAAGTGCATTGATACCGTAGCCCTTGACTAAACCAGCTATACCCCATGCTGCTCCTCTTTTTACTGAGGTGGGCAGACTAGAATCAAGCAACTTGTTTTGCAAAACATTTAAGTATTCCGCAACCTTTGGCTTGAATAAGTGCACTAATGGAGATATACAAGCAGAAACAGCCTGTTGTACGTCCTCTGATGGGGTATCTAAAGTTTCAAGTAACCTCGTCACTATTGTAAGTACCCTTGGATCATCCGCTTGCAAATGCCTTGCCAAGGATCCATACAAGATAATAACATTCTCTTTGATAGAAATAACATTGTTAGAAGTTAATGAGTTCTCAAAGATAGGAATCAACTTTTCCACATTATGAGAGCCATGATGTGTGATAATCTCAATACCTGCTTCCTTCATTTCTTGGCGAACCAAAGGTTCACGATCGCCAAGTGCACCACTTTCGACCAAAAAGTTTACAAAACTAACAACGCAGTCATCATGATCAGTAAATATCTGAGAAGATTCTTTGAAAGCAATAGCGGCTGTACTTCTATCCTCCCAAGGATCTTCCTGATCAGCGACACTGACAGCGACAAGACCATACTCGTCTAATATTGGCTCTGGCAAAGTGAACTTTTCAACATAATACTCCATTAGTGCCTGAACATATTTTTCAAATAACCGAGGTTCCTGACTTGCTAGCATTTGTAAAGAAGTAGCATAAGCTCTGGCAACAAACAATCGCAGGCCACTATCTGTTTGACGAAAGTAATTGAATAGAGATTTAATCAATGTTTCATTAATTTCGAACTTGTTGGATTGCCATATGAGTTGGGCAGTTTCGCGATTAGTGTCGTCTGAATCATGCATCATGATAAATATCTGAGGAGAATAACTCATGTAGGGAGATAATTCAAATTCATCGTCGATAACTTCTAAAATCGTGGCTCGAACGAACTGGTTTGGCGACAAAAGAGTGCTCAAAATCAACTGTAAATCCTCTTGAGTTGGAGAAACCGATATATTTTGGCACAAGGCCATAAAACAGTCCTTCGCCAATCTTGCCTTGGAAGTCATTGAAAGCAAAGAAAGCAGAACTTCAACAATCTTTTTGCGGGGAATGTAGGGATCGGCGAAAGATTCGGCGTGGGCTGAGATTATTTCAATAGCCAACAATAGATGTTCTTCTTCCTTATCCTCTTCGACAAACTCGCTCCTGGCAAGCGGCTTATTCGAATTCTTTAGAGCGACTCTGCGTCCCTCTTGCAAAACCTTGATTAAAAGAGGCAAAATATACGTCAATGTCAGCCCACCGAACGATTTCTTGTCTGCCATGAATTTGACTCTGAAAAGTACTCTTGAAATCAGATCCAACAGGGGTTCATCTGTGTAGTTTCCAGGGATGTTTGAAACGTTATTCACACGCAGAGTAGCCATACCCACATAGAATCTCATAGCGCTTAATCTGTCTGAGATGACTTCGGAGAGTTTTAGAAAAGCGTCTATACCATCATTCTGGACTAAATGCCCTGTGGTTTCTTGTTTGAGAATCTCAAGTAGCGTGTTGACAGCAGTCGCGAACCATATTTCAGCACCGTTATCGATTCTTGATGCATCTACGCTAATAATTTTGATGATTTCAATACTACGTCTCAATTCAAGAACGACAGAGGATATCTTGGCTCTTATCTCTGATTCTTTGGCTAGTTGGGATGTAACGAGCTCTTGTTGCTCTTTCGAAAGCTTCTTTGCAGCACTGTTTTTTTTGGCCTGCTTCTTTCTTATGCTCTCCTCCCACTTCAAAGTTTCATAGTCTTTGATGTTTTTATCTTCCAACTTTGTGGAATTCTTTTCCAAAACATCAACGACTAACTCACCCTCGACTCCTCTCCAGATCAGTATTTCTTCGTCAGTAATTGCAGCGACTTTATCCTTAAGAAGATCACTCTGAAATAGCTCCGTTATTAATGGAGCAATTACAGAAGGATTGATAAACAATGCATAAGAAATTGATTTTAGGGACGCTTCTCCCAGAACAGAGTTCGCGAGATGCGCTGTCTCCATTATGTCCTGCATTTTTTTCATGATAGCGTTCGAATATTCTTTGACAAGCAGCCCAGGATCTATACCTGCATTAATTACTAGGCCAGCCCATCCATTTCGCATATGAAATCCGTTATATTGTGAAACGGTTAACATTTCAACTAAAACACATGAAACAGCCTCTTTATCATCTATGTTCTGTGCCAAAGCTGTTAAGACTGGTGTAATATAGCGGAAAGTTATACAATCATTTGTGGAAGCTTTGTCTTGTTGTATTCTATCCTCAAGTGCCTTGATCAAGTTTATCCCTAAAACACGAGGATTTCTTTGAAAAGCTCTTTGAAGAATACTGACAGCTTTCATACGATGCTCTGAATTTAGAGCTGTGGATAACGTGGTATATAACCATGCATACCCAATCGAATTAGATTCCTTATAAATGTTTTCCACAATCGTGTATAGTTTTTCTTGTAATGGCGACTTGGGCATACCGGAAATACAATCTAAACAAGAAAGACATCCTAGAACACTCTTCTGATCTAATCTCGAAGGATGCGTCAAGGTATCTTTCAAAAAGTCTAAAATCTCGTCTTCGAAATGTTCAAGGACGACTGCAGATGAATCGGTCACATTTTCCAATAATGAAACAATCCATATTTTTCTTAAATTTGGTTTCTTGTCGTTTATGCCGTTCTTAATCGTTGTCAGAACCGCATCAGACGATACGTCTAAGTTCACAGCGTGAATGAAATAAGCTTTCAGCATATTTTCCAAGGCGACTTCGTTCATTTCCTTTGTAATATAAGGAGACAAACCTGATAAAATTTTGTTTGAAATTTCAATTGAAATAGTGGGGACTTTGCTCAATATTTTTGACACCAAACTTTTGTATTCAGTATTCAGATTCGATTTCAAGTTTTTGAATATCTCTTCTACTAACTTCGTAAGATTCTCGGTTGAAACGTTTTCCTCGGATATTGTTCCCAAAACAGTCAACATTGATTGCAATGATGCATTTCTGACAGCATCCTTACTGCTTTTGAGTGAGGAAAAGCATTGGCTCATAATTTTTGATTCAACAACAATTGAACACAGGTCGATGCGCCTTGCATCAATTCCTAAGTATAATTCGTTGCTGATAGAAAAGGCATGTTCGGGCGATCTTAAGTTACTCTTTTCTATGTTTGGGACAAAATACGTTCTGAACAGTTCCTCATCAACGAATTCATTCAAAAAGATAGGAAGTGAAGTTGATAAAGAATAAGTAGATGGAGGGAATTTTCCCAAAAGAATCTCTTTCCCAATAAACTCACAGTATTTTTGAATGTAATTATCTCTTAAGGCTGCATAGTGACTTGGTTGGGTCTGCAACAGCTGTAACGCCGATTTTGTAATTGCACCAAGCAATATCACAATACCTGTGATAGGTAATTTCAACTTGGCATACTGATCCAGAAGTAAAGATATGATACTATCGACGCATACACTGCCATTCTTACTTAAGCAGTAAACAAATGTCATGCTAATACATTGTGAAACACTTTGGCGCACTCTTCGTCTATGTTGATTCTGTTTTGATTGTTCCTTCTTATCAGATTCCTGGTTGTCAAGCATGATTTCGATGCTATTTGCAATAAGGCATTGTGCTTGAATCAATTGTGCGACTTCCTGTTGGGTTGACTCAGTCGATGCAGCAAACTTTAAAAAGGAATTGACCCATTCCAAAAGGTTAAGATAGTCAGTAACCGCCTTCGTGGCAGGGTTTTTGGTCGCTATGTCTAAAACGACAAAGGCAAATTTCTTTAAAAGCTCAGGTTTTATCTCCAGCAGGTCCTCAAAAATTTGCGTAACTAACTTCTTGGATGGAACATCTTGATAGAATGTATATGTCTTGAAAAGCAGACTGCAAATTTCATTTATGGTCTTCGCATCAATAGAGCATTCTGCAATTTTTAATGATACATGCACTCTTTCAAGAATTGGCAGTCTAACAGATGAGGAAGAGTCCCAACAACAACTCTCCATAAGCTCGCATAGTTTCTCCCAGTCTTCTTCGGTTAGAGAGGGCATAGCTTAGTTTAAAGCCTTATGAACTTCAAGTATTAAAGAAAGTTAACGAATCTTTTGTAGTGGCATCTAAAAAATTTTCACAGTGAAGGACACTTTTCTGATCACGTGATTAGAGCATATTAGAAGATATTGATCTTAGTCTGATACTTAGGAAGAACTCTACAAACCATAATACACCATACTTGTTAATCATATCACGAAGCATTTGAAAAATGCGGCAGACAGTTTACTGTATATAATTTATTGGAGGCTCCATCCCTGCTGAGGCAATCCCAAATATCTTGGTTAGATTTTGAATACGGCTGTTCTCATTCCACTGATACGTCGAAACTTGTTAGAACCTGAGTAATAAGTGAATGTAGGCCATCAATTAATGGTACTTTTCACCTGGTATTTCCTTACACCAGAATTTCGGAAGCTGGTAGCCTCATGAAAAATAACTAGTATGAGTAACGTGCGTTGAGTATATCAAATTGAAGCATCGCATAAGAGGCAACAATTGAACACCGGCATTAGTCAAAAAGAGTTAGCTCTTCGGCTGTCTCCTTAATCTTGTTTTTTGGGGAATAAATATGGAGCTCCAGAACCGGAAGTTACGCTATTTAAAATCGTGTGTTCAAGGATAACAGGCACTCCGTTTCTTTGGAAGACTATAATTCAGCGACACGCTCTTTTAATTTTTATAATGAACTTTATTCATAGTTTTTAAATCAATCTTCACACTTCGAGGGAATTTGATTAGCTCACATATTACCAACCTTGGATTGGTTTCCAAATATCTTTGACTATACCTTCTTCATTAATCACAAAAAAATGATCATAGCATCCTGCAACAATACAGGCGTGCTGAGGTAAAATAGCAATCTTTGATCCTAATTTGGGAGCACAACAGACGATTGTTTCATCCATTTTCTTTAATAAACCATGCTCCTGACTGACTCTTTGTATGTACCATTGCTTACTATAAGTTTCCTTTTCCAGAATTTCACTTGTATCAACAACTACACCATGTCCTGGAAAATCCGAAGTTTCTCTTGTCAAAGCTAATACGCCAGTATTAGTTAATACCTCTTCTCTTAAGTTGTATGAAGAAACAACACTACCAAGTACAAATGCTGCAATTTCGTAGTCTTGGATACATCCCGTCGATAATTGTTGCAAATCTAACATACAGTAATTTCCGCAGTGAATTTCTAATCTTCCAACCAGCTCATCCTTAATAAGCTCGATGAGTTTACCTTGGAATCCGAACTTTAATGACCCCGATGTAGGTGTCGCACCTACTGATAAGACTAAAGATGTTGTATCGACTGAACAGTTGACATTGGAGTACGTCTTTGCAGCTTCATTAACAGCTGATATCTCCTCTTCTAGGAGGTCATTAGCCTCAGAAATAGTCTTGACAGAGTAGCTGTGACCTGCATGTGCATAAAATCCATAGAGCTCTGCAACTTTCGCAACCTCCGGAGTTGAGACTTTTATAAGCAATTCTTCAAGTTCTTCTGAGCCGTTCATCAAACCAGCCCTATGTGTACCCATGTCAATTTTAATGAAGAACGACCATTTTTTACCGGATGAAGGTAGACCAAATTTAACCAGGTTTTCTAAGTGATCGACGTTGTCCACGAAAATTCGAAGGTTCTCGACTCTAGTCGAGAGTTTATTAATGTCCCCTAGGATTTCTGGGATGCAAGCGGGTAAGCTGTAACAAATATCACGAACTAAGATCTTTCCACAATTATCTTGGTAATCCAGAATTCCTTGTGCTTCTTTTATAGTAGAAAATACAATCGAATCCTCAACTTCGTCAGTTGGTACTAGGCCATATCCCAATTGTTTTGACAGTCCCTCTACCGTTTTGTGAGTCTTTACATGTGGTCTAAATTTTATATCTCTTCCGCAAGCTTCCTCGAGCTTTCGGATACTGTGTATCATGTGAAGACAATTGACATCGAACTTCGCCTCTTCGATCACAAAGCAAGGTGTGGGTAGCTCTAGATAACTTCTTCCTAGGTATTGATTATTTGCGTCAGTCATATATTATTTCTATCTTTTGCCAATTTTCGGGGTTTCCTCATGACTCAAGTGTTTACTGTATTCTTTACTTTTTGAGATTAGCAATTGAAGCAAGAATTAGGAAACAAATCAAAAATAGCACTTGAGCAATTGGCGTTCTAAGTATATAAATTAATCATCCGAACATATTGATATTAAGTTAGCAAAAGTATATAGTGTACAACCCAGAGGGTTTCAAGCAAAAACACTATGTCATCACTTTTTTTTACTGAAAAATGGGAAATTCCCGAGACCGCCACTATTGCTGCCTGTACTGTCCTTTTTCTTCTTGTTGCTTGAATAGGAAGGGACTGGTGTCAATCCAAATGGCCCACCAATTAGCATGCCTGCTCCCCCGGTTAAGCCACTTGACGCGAGATGAGAATTAACTTTCTTAACGACTTTTGGAGGATTCGTCCCTTTTGCTTGTCTTGCAGGTTGTTCGTTCTTATCAGGAATACCAGTTTCTGACGAGAGAGCTCGAGTAGAGCTATGACCTGAAGATCCTGCACTGCGCCTTAAAGCTTCAGAAGTACTTTGTAGAGGGCTTCTCTTATCCAGGCTCATGCTTGAAAGCGACTTCGCCAGTTTCTCCGAAGATGAGGTTGGAGACACATGTTGCGTAGCAGCTCGCTAGATTTTTTATCTCTGATCTGGCTTGCGATGAAGTTGTGCACGAGGCTCACTAGTGTAGAATGAACAGAGCAGTACGCAAACAGAAATGCCAGCAGATCAATTGAAATATTACTCTGCACAAGAGCGTGCATCAGCGGCGTAAATATCTCATACTCAGACACATCCACCAACTGTTCGGCCTTCAAATATTTTAAAACATTTAAAAAGTTGATCGCGACAGCGATGATAGT
>JAJLUF010000043.1:10911-50493 GCA_030569995.1 Lachancea cidri
CCTGCTCCCCCGGTTAAGCCACTTGACGCGAGATGAGAATTAACTTTCTTAACGACTTTTGGAGGATTCGTCCCTTTTGCTTGTCTTGCAGGTTGTTCGTTCTTATCAGGAATACCAGTTTCTGACGAGAGAGCTCGAGTAGAGCTATGACCTGAAGATCCTGCACTGCGCCTTAAAGCTTCAGAAGTACTTTGTAGAGGGCTTCTCTTATCCAGGCTCATGCTTGAAAGCGACTTCGCCAGTTTCTCCGAAGATGAGGT
The DNA here is from genome assembly GCA_030569995.1 of Lachancea cidri. NCBI lineage: Eukaryota > Fungi > Ascomycota > Saccharomycetes > Saccharomycetales > Saccharomycetaceae > Lachancea > Lachancea cidri. Next base: position 11,172 of record JAJLUF010000043.1, read on the forward strand.
TGGAGTTAGAGCTTCAGGTAACTTCGTAGGTGTTGAGTATTTATCTTGAAATTTTGTGGGGCTATTAGGATACTTCTCGATGATATCCAAGGGTTTTTCAAGTTTCTTCAGCTCGTCATCATACAAAACAATGTCGTGGCTAAGTTTTTGCTTCAGTGACTTAAGTTTTCTCGACAACTTGAGGCAACTCATAGACCTAATAATTAGTCGAAGATCATTTGCCAGTACGGATGTTTCATAGATCAACTCCAGTATATAATCAACGGGGGGTAGCGCATTCGGCGAGGCCATGCTGTCGAGAGTCAACATGTCAACGCTATTAAGCGCCGGTTCAGGCCTAAATGCCTTTTCACCTTGTCTGAAATAGTTGAGGATATTCTTAATAGATGGCAATTGCGAGTCTCCGATTTTGGACAGCGGGTCTACGGATTCATCAGCATTTCTTTGGCGCATCTTTTTTTCAATTTTTGAAGTTGATTCATTGCCAAATGCGATCCCTAGATCTCCAGAGTCGGAACTGGAAGTTGAGCACCCTTTTTTCTCTTTATCATCATGGTCCCCGGCAGATAACACTTCACTCGGCTCGCTGCCCTCTTCCACGTCACCAATATCAGAAGTTCGAACATCTATTAATTGTGTACGCAACTCGCCTAGTTCGCTCTCGGATATATTTTTCAGTTTATTCTGTTCTAACTCTTCAGCCTTGGTCTCAAGTCTTTGCTCGGCGACAATTTCATCATCCGAATCCCCGCTTTCATCTACTTGAAGATTTTCACCAATAGAACTGCTGCTAGAATTTGGGTTGACTTCTTTGCTCAAACTAGATTTCTTGTTCGGCCTACTACTGAACGAATGTGACAATCTGGCAGACGGGAAGTTTGAATTTGAGGGGAACCCCAAAGATCCAATGGAGTTGTGACTATCTCGAGGTCCTCCGGCGAAAAGAATCGGTATATTAGACAGTAGGCCATCTCTACTATCACGAGATGTTAACTTGTCCCCAAAGCTACTATCGTGACTGTCATTGGTTTCCGAAGAAGTCTTCCTAGAGGCTGCCATCAATTTCAAATCAAAATAGCCATCATCGATGTTTCTTAAAGATTTTTCCAGCTCTAAGAACTCTTGATAAACGCCATGATTTTCCAATATATTATTAATCTTTTCTTCATCGCCAGAGAATCTCTTTTTGACCTTGAGCAGAAATAGATGTTTTAATGATTCAGCTGTCACGAGTAAACTTTCTTCCTTCTTTCCGATAATGGAATAAATAACTTCTGATATCAGATCATAAAGCAAAGGCACTTCATATATTTTAGCCATGATCAGTAAGTTCAAGGCAATAGGGGAAAGTAGCCATTTACCATTTACCTGGCCTGTGTAAAAAAATTCAGTAAAAGCTCGAACGGTTTGTGTAGGCCATGGCATGTATAATGATCTCGGCAAGAGCAGAGGTTCGATGTCATTTGGCGTCGAAGTAGATACACTTGTATTACTATCTGAGGCTGATACCCACGATGGCCTACCCTCGTCATTTTTGGAAAACAGCTTACCATAGAAGCTACTCTCACGCGAACTTTGAGAGATCTTGGGCAGAGGTGATTTGTAAAACGCGTTATTCAAAATACTGTTTTCAAGTTCCACGTCAATCAAGTTATCTTCCATTAGTTGGCGTTCAGAACGTTTATGAAGAGAGTGTAATTCCCCATCAGGGTTAACAGCATTATCGGAAGCAGAGTTATTTTGAGTAGCAGTTTGCGTCTGAGAAGCGGGGCTAGCTATTGAGGAGTGCGAAGCATCGTAGTACAATGATGATCTACGAGAAGACAGAGGGCTGTTTTTGACAGAAGCACGAGAGCTAGAAATATCATGTTGAGTTGGGTGAGTAAGAAATGGAATAGGTTCTGTTGGCATTGGTTGAGGTGGTGGTAAATGTGCATTTATTGATCCCAAACCGAACATTGCAGAAGCAAGGTTATTGTCAGCAGGTTGCTGGCCATGAATAGAATTTCCCATCCTATCAGAGCTTGAGCTGACATAAGAAATAGAACTGTTTTGAGAAGTTATCGAAGCTTTTCGTGAGTTGTAGGGACTGGAAATATGTGGTATATTAGCGTGCGTAGCATATAAGCTATCAGCAGCAGAAGCTACCGGGTGGGATGCACGACGGTTTGCCGGTCTAGGCGCATCAAAAAGCAAGGAAGTTGATGCTGAAGATTTTCGGCGATTTGCTGTCGGCGGAGACACTTTGTCTGTTGTTTCGAGCCGGCTAGGATCTGAGTGGAAAGTTTGCAAAATGGGAGTAGAATGCGTGGACCCGCCACACTCTTGAAAAGGCATCCTGAATATCATGCCACTAGATGACCTGGTGGTCTTGTTTGATTCTCCTGAAGAGTATCCGTTTAGAAGCGGTTCAGAAGTCTCCTTGGCATTTCTTATAGAGTCATTTGATGAAGCAGCCGCTATATTATCACCCTGAGTATTTTGACCTAAATGATAATCATTAGACGTGTCAGTTGTATTCCCATATACGCCATTCAATCCGTGTGGAGAAGTCCGATTTGCAAAAAAAAGGGGACTTGATTTTTTGTTGACCAAAGGATGAAACGTTGGTACAGTTTGGCCAACATCACTTCTATTGGCAGCCTCATCTGTATATCCCTGTGAGGAATCTCCTGGTATATCTTTCGATCCTACGCTATCAAAATGCGGGCCTGCAGGAGAAGATTGGTTATTGGACGAATCATCAGACATCTTCGTAAATTCATTATGTAAATTATGACTTTCAAATTCAGCGGAAGCTTTAACGTAGCCCTCTGCAAGTATTTTGTCAAAGCATCGGCCCCATCTTCGTCTTAAAAGAAATGTTGATGCAGATACAGAGTCCCCTTCTTCAGTAATGAATTCAAAATCAGAAAGGTACCTCCCATAAAGTTCAAGAGCATCTTTACCTAAAGCCATGGCATGTGACGGAAGCACGGACGTAATTGATGTGATTTGTAAAGGAGGCGCGATGTATCTTGAGTAGCTCTCGAAATTATCGTGCTTTAACTTAGTGGAATCCAGGCTTGTCGCACTTTTCTCACCCGATAATTGGAAACCTATAGGCTGGTGAAAAACACTAATCATGGGTAGCGATATACACAACATCGTGTCAAATGTTTGGACGCTTGGCAACCAGTTATCATTATCTTTCGAACCAAGAAATACTAGCTTATGATGAGATTTCCAAACAAGTAATTGACTAAGCTTATGTTTAAACTTGTCAGAGTCATCACAGGAAGTGCTCAATTCTGACCATTTCCCGGAAGGAATATTGTAGGTGAAGCAGTGGAAATTCGTAAAATCGACGTCAGGATAGAACCCTGCTACAATAATATTCTGTCCAAAGAATCCCCCGGAAGGGTGTTGAAGGTGAAAGGGCACCTGTAACCGTTCTTTCGTGTCTTCTGTGCCATTATAAAATGGCATTCGCGCCCCAGTTGCATTTGCTAGCAGTGGCAATGTTACCAGCGGATTCTTCTGTTTAGCTGTTGTGTCATCTGCTGGAACATAAAGGACTAGTTGAGGAATTTGTGATCCGGTGTGCTCCATGAGTAAAGAAAAATTTGTGCCTTTGACTAATGGGGTGTTTTGCCCGTCAACGTTGGTGACAACATCTTGCATCTCCCCTGAAGCGGGTGTATCATCACTGGACTCCCAACGATTATGTGTAATATTGTAGACATCAACCACATGTACAGGTCTGTCCATGTTGTTAACACCTCCTACAATAACAATCAAGGTGTCTTTATCATCATTGTCTTCATTGAGAATATGCATGTTGTGATTGAACCGACGAGTAATAGAAGGATCGCTACCAATTAGCGTCCAAACTTTTGTAAGCAGATCTAGTGACCACAGCTCATTTGTGGCAATAAATTCGTAACTCGATTGTGAGGACACAACTAACCCTCCGAATACATACAAATATCCTTCGCAACAGCACATGGAGTGAAATATCCGGCCGGCTATTGGCACTGTAGACCCTGCACCTTGACCGTCTGATTTTAAGGATGGACCCGCAAAAGTGATTACTCTTTCCCATTTGCGAGAAATAATATCTAAGTGAAATGTCTCATTGCTTATCCATTCGCTCAAATTCTGAAAGCTAGTTGAAGACTGCCGTTCACGAGCAAAATATAGGATAAGCTCTTGTTGTAAAGTCGCCGAATTAACTTGAGGTAGTCCTAGCGGTATTGTCAGGCCTCCGTTTACGAAGACAGAGGATCTGCTTAGTTCCACAGCAGCACCCGTCCGACAATTCAGGGTTAAAGCTCTTTTGTCAGTGTCAGAAAGCGTGCTTTGAGACTCTATATCCAAGTGTGGGAGCTTCAGTGACTGGCAAACAGTAGAGGAAGGCAGTAAGGTTGGCATAGCAGAACGTGCTTCTGAACAGCGCAATAGCCAGTTTGTTCACCACTCGAGTTGAACGAGTAATATCTGCCTATAGAGGATAAATAGATCATTTTCCTAATTTCTTCTAGCATTTTTAACGAATCGATCCCTCAATACATGTACAACATCTTCGTACGCTGTTCTTCGCATTGTAAGAGCTTATTTAAGTCTATATAGGCGTTGTTGTCGTCATTTATTTGATGTAGCACCGATTTCAGTAGCATAGCTGTGGCCTGGGGTTTTTTCATTGCTTTATGAGGGCAAACTACAACACCACGCACAGCCATCCGAGACCCACGAGAAACAGTGCCAGAGGGTAGCGTTCAACGGTGGTCTTTGAAGAAGTGACCACACAAGCTGCTTGATACGACCATATAGAGCACAGCACGAACGTGACGAGTCTGAGCAATATCAGAAGTCTCAATCTCCAGGCGACAGCCGGTAGCACCCGTGTGACGAGCGGATACAACAATGAGCTCAAAACAGCGTTTATCACTTGCGGGAATAGGCAATACCCAGTTCCCGAGACGTAAGACATTAGTGACGCAGGTGCGTTTGGTTTGGTTGCCCTTAGATGCAGCCCCATTGCCAGCATCGATGCCCACGAGAGAACAAAAAGGCTGGAAAATAACGTTCTGGCACGCGATAGCGCCAGTGCGTACAGTATTGTGAAGCAAAGTGGCGCCCACAGGTCAGCACACGCGGTACTCTGTGTCTCATCAGAATTCGCGGCCGCTCCGAAGGGAAAATGTGGGTACACCACTTGTTTGAGTCTTGTATTAATATCATACACGTCTCTTTTGAGTGTTTCTGACACAGGCTCGTCTAGGGTTCCACGAGGTGCCTCATTTTCGTCCATTACGCCGTTCGGAAGCCCGTTCATGAAACCACTCTCCAAATTGCTTGCGCTCACTGGCGTATTCATACCATAACCACCTCCAGCTGCAACTCCAGCTCCGCCTCCCCGACCGATACCCAAACCTTCCACGTAATCTGGTTCCACTATGTCAGACATCCTCAAAAGCTCAAACCTTGTTCAAAAAAAATTGAAGGCTTTACACGTCAGAAGGAAGGCAACAAGTTTTTATAATCCTATATAGGTTTAAAAGCCTACTCAGAGATTGTTCACACATGTTCGTTCATCACGTGTGCAGTGCCTTGCCCATAATATTGGGTTTTGGGTGTTTCGGTTTTGGAAACCTAGCTTAAACGCTTCTCTGCGGGGTTTCGAACGCGGATGCGCCGAAACCACAGCTAGACAAGCGCCCTCTCCCATCTGGGTGAGTAGGGCACACAAAAAACACCAGCATTCTTAAGGGCCCGTAGCAGACCAAACCATCATTCTGATCACGTGAAGGCCAAAATTTATTTTTGTATGTCCCGTACGTGGTGACTTGGGTTTCCCATATCTAATTCCATTTTAGGAAGCCAAACAAGGGGGGCGTGAACGATGGAAAGCGCAAGGCGAAAAATTTTCAGTGAATAGTTGAGTGATTAATCTTTAAACACCTTTGCGAAAAAACAAGGCAACCGGCAAACCATACAAAGGAGCTAGCAAGAGAGAATGGAGACGCCAGCTGTGGACATCGATAATATTATTGATCGGTTGTTAGAAGTAAGAGGATCGAAGCCCGGTCAGCAGGTGGATTTAGAGGAACACGAGATCCGGTTTCTATGTTCTAAGGCAAGGTCAATTTTCATCAAACAACCAATCCTACTGGAACTAGAGGCACCAATAAAGGTATGTGAGAGATAGAAGAGTTCAAGAGAGTGAAATGAGTCGATTGGGATAGGGGATGAGCAAGGTATGAGGTCGTAATGTGGAAATTTTTTTTTTTCGTTGTTTTTTTGGGGGTATTAATTTTTTGGGGGTTTTCGTGTGGTTAAGAAACCCGACAGTTTGGGAGCGTTAATTACAACACTTGAGTACCTGTGGGAAGCTTTTCGTGGAGACACTCAAAGCTCTTGAATACTACCTACTACTACCCCTTTCCATACGTCGTGCTTATTCCCCCCCTGCGCGAGCGCGCAGTTCGAAATTTTTGCCACCGAGATTTTTCGAAGCGCGCGAGCGCATCTAGCAGTTTCCCTCTCGAAGTAACACATTCATTAGCACCGTTTTACAATACTAACTTTAACAACACAGATATGTGGTGACATTCATGGACAATACTACGACTTACTTCGTCTATTCGAGTACGGTGGTTTCCCACCAGAGAGCAATTATTTGTTTTTAGGAGATTACGTGGATCGTGGTAAGCAGTCATTAGAAACGATCTGCTTATTGCTGGCCTACAAGATCAAGTACCCAGAGAACTTCTTCATTCTGAGAGGTAACCACGAGTGCGCGTCCATCAATCGTATCTACGGGTTCTATGATGAATGTAAGAGACGTTATAATATCAAACTATGGAAGACTTTCACTGACTGCTTCAACTGTTTGCCGATCGCCGCAATTATTGATGAGAAGATCTTTTGCATGCACGGCGGTCTCTCGCCGGATTTAAACACTATGGAGCAGATCAGAAGAGTTATGAGACCTACAGATATTCCTGATGTAGGGCTACTATGTGATTTACTATGGTCCGATCCCGACAAAGACATTGTGGGGTGGTCGGAAAACGACAGAGGCGTATCGTTCACTTTCGGCCCCGATGTTGTGAGTCGTTTCCTACAGAAGCAAGACATGGAACTTATTTGCAGAGCACACCAAGTCGTGGAGGACGGGTATGAGTTTTTCAGCAAAAGACAACTGGTGACTCTATTCAGTGCTCCAAACTACTGTGGTGAGTTCGATAATGCGGGTGCGATGATGAGCGTCGACGAAAGTTTGCTGTGCTCTTTTCAAATCCTGAAGCCTGCACAAAAGACGTTGCCAAGACCCCAGGGCAAGAAGAAAAAATGAAGCAAGCAATCCAATGCAAGGTAGGGAGGGTATTTGGAAGTCCATAGATCATTATCCTCCTTAGTCATTTTTCATTTTCATCTTCATCTTCACTTCAATTCATCATCCACATCATCTATCTGGCCTCCCGATCCTTCCATTCGCGAGCATCAGGTGTCGGGAGCAATGCCGGAAATCAGCAACGTCCGTTTGAAGAGAATCGAAGTGTGACTTCACGGTGGGCATGAAGGGTGTGGCATCCATCGGGAGGGGCCCAAGAAGAAGGAGGAAGGAGGAGGAGGAAAGGGAAAGAGACAGTGACGCAAGCATCGACATAAAATATACATGTAATGAGTAACGCTAACACATCTAAGAAGATTAAAGTCAAAAAGAAGAAAAAAAACAAAGTATAATAAAACAAAAAAAAAAAAAAAAAAAAAAACAAAACAAAAACAGAAACAGAAACAGAAAGAATCTAGGAAAAAAAGAACAAACGTAGGGAATTAATCATAGATCTTTTCCTCTCCAAGTACCTATGCTGCTGTCTATCACAGTGTCATCTCTATGCACTATAACGACTGGTATTTTTTTTTGTTTTTTGATTTTTTTTTTTTTTTTTGTTTTTCTTTCTCAGCTTACGTTGGCGCCGTTTCCATTGCAGTTTTTCGTCTCATCTCCTTCTTCGCCAACAACACCTTCACATTGAAACTCTATCATTCATCTTCACAATATCTTCAATATTTTATAAACGTCGTTTGTATCTGTGTATTTTAGCTTTTAGAATTATTAGTATCCTTACGAGAATCACTATCGATTATTATGAATTACATTAATTATGACAAATGGACTAAGTAACAAAATGTATTTGGCTTAGAAATAAAATAAATTAAACAAACAAAACAATACTGTCAACACCGCATTTCGTTGATTAAAGATGATTTGCTTGCGGAAGCAAAGATTATATGCATATATATATAAAGTAACAGGAATGTTCTTGCATTCTATCTAGCTATGCTAGATAGAAATAATCCACAGTCATTTGGTACGATATTCTATTACAGGTGCAAAATATTCTTGACAGGTAAAAAAAAAAAACACGAACTCAAACACGAACACGAACACGAGTACAAATAGTAATTACGCAGGACTATTACTAGAATGAAGTTCGTTTTTTGCAGTTTGATCGCATTGATCTGGTGTAGTGTGTGCTCCGCACATACAGTACTGCTTCCCGCTTATGGTCGCCGTTGTTTTTTCGAAAAGTTGAACAAGCAGGATGAGTTATCAATCTCATTCCAATTTGGTGACAGAGCACTTGATTCAACAGAGCAACTAAAGGGTGATTTCGCCATCTACGGCACGAATGGTAGAGATCCTATCAAAGCATTCAGGGATGTTTCGCACGGTGATGTGAAGATCAGCGCCCCATATGATGGTAAGTTTGAGTACTGCTTTTCGAATGAGAATTCCGATATTGAGACCAAAGACGTCACGTTCAACATCCAAGGGGTTGTCTACGTGGATTTGGACGATCCCAACTCAAATACCTTGGACGGTGCTGTCAGACAACTATCTAGATTAACGAAGGGCATTAAGAGTGAACAGAGCTACATTGTCATTAGGGAAAGAACTCACAGAAACACAGCTGAATCTACAAATGACCGTGTCAAGTGGTGGTCTATTTTTCAATTATCTGTCGTTGTCAGCAACTCTCTTTTCCAGATCTATTATTTGAAAAGATTTTTCGAGGTCACCTCTTATGTATAAACTCGAAGCACCTGCTTCATCTACACATATGTATACTTATATGGTGAAGCTTTCGCATGAATTTTGCAAGTATACGCTTTTGAATACACGTTTCAACTACGCTACTTACTGTTGGTACTCATTCTTAGTTGTAATCGCCGGTTTTTCATGGCAAAAAAGAATGCCACTTCCTAGAATCGAACCAGGGTTTCATCTGCCACAAAGATGTGTACTAACCACTATACTAAAATGGCTTCTTATGAAAGTTTTAGTTTTGCACAAGCTATATATCTGCATATTTTCGTGGTTTGATCTTTTCAACGATATTGTTATAAGTTATTAGTTATCTCATCCAATTATTTTCAGCAGGTCATAAATAGCCAAAAGACTCCGTCAAGAGTTGGTATTTGTATTGATATCTGAGCTAATCAGTTTTCTGCGTTGTATTTTAGTGGGTTATTGTTCTCAGCAGGCTGAATATATATTCCAATTGTTTCTACAAAAGGCTTGTCAGAACTCAAAATTCTACAGGTTGACAGAACATCCAAATACTATAAGCACAACTAGATGTACGTGAATTTGCCCAAGCCCTGTTTAATTGGGATTGCCCTTACCATATCAACGCATTCGGGACCCCAGGTTGTTTACCATTACCCACCCACCGATCAGGTATCCTCTTCCCAGCGGACCTCTGGGCGATCAAGATCTAACGAAAGAACGAAAAGCAAAGAATCTAGAAGCGGTTTAGTCTCTCGGAACTCTAATTTATCACACCGACCACGTTCCCAGCGTTTCCATCATGGTAGCGATAATGAAGCCGACTTCTCTAACAAGTCAGATGCTGCAGATGATGACAACGCTGAGAGTAGTAGCTCCACAAACGATGATACTACCTCGGGGCTGAGTGACAGTGAGATTTCTACAGATGATGCAGATATGTCTAGTAGCTCTAGCTCTATGCTAGATGACGAAATGTCCTCCATCGGTGATACTGAACAAGCAACAACATCAATGTTAGGCGTCTCTCAAGGCGACAGCGGCTTACATTCTCGGGATTTGTGGGGCAGGGAGGACATGAAAAACTCACAGGTGAGTGCAAGTAAGCTGTTTCAGTTTTTAAGCGGAGAAGAATCCAAGCGCAGTTCAGTTATTTCGAAACCTACACCACGCAAAGAGAACGGTGATTCTTGGGATAACGTTTCCGCATTGACTTCGAATGATGGTGAACAAACGAATAAAGTTCAATTGGATGATAAATACTTTGGGCCGGATTATCAAGAGATAAACAAGATCTTCCATTTCGATTCTGAATTTCTTGCTGAGATCTGTTGCCCGCCAAAGGATATGTGCAATACAAGATTCGAATTGACTATCGATGAGTTATGTTTAGTAGGTCTGCCGATTCATATTAACGAAGATGGAAAGTGGCGAAAGTCCAAGAAGAAGAGACACTCAAATCGATCCAAAAGGTCTAATTCTAGTTCGGTTGCGCGGAAATCATCTATCACAAGTTCGCATAAAGGTCAAAAAGGTGACCGAGTTATATCCGATGGTGACCATGCGGACGATGAGCATAGTATTAAGAATGGAAACAGTGACGAAGAGGTAAGCCCCGACAATAGTGAGAAAGAAGAATACAAGGATCTGGAGAGTAGCGTAAATATGTTTCACGTGTGCTTTCTTATGGATCCTCATATTGTTGAATATAACGAGCGTGTTGATGACATGTATCATTTTGTGATATCGAGGCTGTCATTGATATTAAGGTATACGCAAGCAAAGACAGGTTATGTTACGAGAGAATGTGTAGAAATCTTGAAAACAAAAGATAAAGTTATGAAGTCATCCGAGAAATATAAGGCAATACGGGGAGCTGGTAATAAGGGAAAATACTTATATCAGAAGATCTTAAATAAATCATCTTTGGCTCGCGCTCTTACCAAATGTTTCGATTCACTTATAAAGAACGAAGTCGTGAATTTAGAGATTGATGGTGATAAAATCATATCCCTTCAAATTCCTATCAAGAATGAATTTTCCTTACTGCCAGATACAAAAACTAATCCAGTCCTAAGAGGTTCGTTCTTGACATCCATATTAAACAGCAGGTATCTGGAAGAAGGTCCTGTTGCTGAGGGGAGTCGTTGGTCCGGAAGTGTGGATGAAAACGACGACTTACTTGATTACGCGCTTTTACTTTTGGATGAGCCAGCTAATATAATCCAAGAGCTACAAGTATCTTCCTTTAGCGATGATATCGCAAATGTTATTTTGATTACTCTGGTTAAAAACCTGAAGCCCACCATACCTTTAAGATCTTACCAATATTTGGTCGACGACATAATAGGGAGTTCTGGGCAGTTTGAGGATGATAAATCGAAACGCAATTCTTTCCAAACCAGTATGCTGAGGTCGTTTGCACTTCATCTTATGTATTGGAGACATGCGAGGGTAATAATTCCAATTTCGTCCAAGAATATTTATATCCTCTCTCCTTTGGCACCAATTAGAGGTATGGCTACTGATGATTTTGAGAACGACGAATTACAATTTTTAGAGGGTAAAGCATTAATATATCAAAATCAGGATATCTTCTCAAAAAAGTTTCCAACCTTGCCACCATTACCATCCTTTCTGAGCCTCATATCAACCTCCAAACCAAGGTTTTTTGGGCATATAATACCTTCTAGGGATCACAAAAGTATATACCTAAGCGCGCTTACTTGGCTGATCAGGTATGGATACTTAACGCAACTCTTAACGTTCGCATGGATCAGGGTCGATTCCAGAATCAAAATTGCAGTTGACGAAGACTTAGAAAAAGACGGCGTGGAAAGACAAAAAGAGAAGCAAAATCAAACCTTGGCCATTGGCTTGAATGATAATATTGTTTCAAAGAAAGATTCTGAGCCTGGAAAAGATGAAGCTGAAGCTGGTCTATACTTTGAAAACGAAGAAGATCTGATCAGTAGCACAGATTACACTATTATTCTCGAACCTGAAAGGGCCACTGCTGTTGAGAAACGGTGGCTCTACAAGTGCGTTGACGGTCAGTCATCTGATGTCCAGGTTTTATTTCATAAACTCGTCAAGTACTTCAATGGTCGAACACCTATGGAGCTAGTCATTGTTCGTGAAGGTGTTTCCAAGCAGGAGTTGAAAAAGCTATTTGCAGCTTTGGGAAAGTATCTGGTTCAAATAAATCATTGGTAATGGCTGTAACGCTCAAAATTAATTATTTATATATAGTTGAGGAAAAAAAAAACAAACAACATATAACAATAATTTATAAAAGCATTAGATTGAAGTGTTATCCACCAAATTTCAGATTCCTTTGGCGCAATAAAAAACCTTGGTTTTTTTTTGTTTGTTTTTTTGTTAAAGCACTATTAGTATAAAATAAGGGCAGTAGGAGGAGGATCAACATGGGTGGAGACAAGCTAAGCTAATCAGTAAAGGTTTAAAAGAAAAAAAAAATATATATATATATATATTAAGGAGAACACCTAATTGAAAAAAGATGGTAGATCAACAAAATGGGGTACTTCAAAACTTGGAGTTGTTGTTATTCTGTTACTCTTAATATTCCAAAGTTGTTTTCTCATTTTCAGAGTCTCCTTTTGTATGCATAGGGACAAATTGTTGTTGAGACATCGGAATCAGCGGTGGACCCATTGCACCAGCTGGAGGGAACATCATATTTGACATTTCCCCGTACTCCATTCCATTCCTTGGAGGCACGGGATAATACATAAAGTATGGTTGGTTGGATGCAGACCCAGGCGGTGGTGGAGGAATTCCGCCCATGGGAAACTCCATAGGGTAATAATAAGGATGGAAATAATAAGGATCAAAAGTTGGATAGTTTCCCCTTTTCTTATATTCGTTGAATCTAGTTTTGTAACTCATTCCGCCAGCAGAAGAGTTATTATGAATTGTGCTTGCATTAGTTGATTCATCTACATTATCTGCGGATCCCGACAATTCAGAATTGGCATCCGTTATAAATGAATGGCTCATCATGTCAGGATCTTCCATCCCATACCTTGGCGTTATTTCTGAACTCTTACGTCTCAATGGGGGCTTGTAACGTTTCCCGTTACCGTACATCACCGTGGATGGTACCGATGCTTGTGGTGGCGCGAATGGTTGCAACTCATGGATGGGGTAGTTGGAATAATGATTGAAAACCGAGCCCGTGCTGGACCTTCTTTGTCCAACATTAATTGGTGGAGGAGCCAGATTCAACCGAGGAGGATGAAATGGATTATTTTGATAATATCCCGAATGATGGCCACCTCTTTTATTTTTTTTGAAGCTTCCGCCAACTTCTCTGTATTGAACATGCATGGTCTTGTTTAAGAATATGGCATGATTTTCCATTTCCAATGCTGCAGCGGCTGATTCTTCAGTGCAGAATTTGATAAATGCAAACACGTTATTAGGCTTAGTAATTAAATTGATCTCACTTACTTGGCCATGCCTTGAGAATCGAGATTGTAATTTCTCTTCAGTTGCAGATTGATCCAATTGACCCACAAAAATAGATTTTTTGTCAATATTGATATCATTTTCAGAGTTCACCACAGGTTCTTCATTTGATTGGTATCCCGAATCCATTGTCAAATCTTCATTATCTGCAGATCCTGGAGTACTGCTTTTACTACTACTATTATTATCGCCGTTTGTGTCAGTATCTAAATTAGGAAATTTTTTGGTCATCAAGTTCATATGTGGAGGCGCCTCGATATTTTGAGCCCATTCGACAGCCCAATTGAAATCTGCTTTCAATGTCGCGAATGCCCTAATAGCATCATCTCGATATGCAAACTGAATAAACCATGCGTTGCTTTTGGAAGAGGAAGAATAGTAGTTGCGTTTCGGATAGTAATCCCTGCAAGCAACCAATTGCTCCACTTCTCCAAACTTTTCAGCCAATTGGATAACCATGTGAGCTAACACTGCACTGGCACTTGAGCGGCTCTTGGTGCAGACAAATAAAGTACGATTGACCCGAGCGGGTTCGCAGCGGATGGTTCTCCCGTTCAAGCTGGACCCTTGCGCTTCCTTCATAGCTCTCTTGGCGTCTTGATCCTTCGTGTACTGCACAAATGCGTAAGGTCTATTAGCTGGATCCCGCAGAACTTTAACCATGGTCAATTCTCCAAATTTTTTGAAACTTTCAGTCACAGAAATACACAAATCGTCGTCAGTCAAAGACGCGGCCAAACTGGCTACAAAAACACATGAAGAAGGCCTGCCACGAAATTTGGCTTGGTTGGAGCATGCGGCTTCAGTCGCGGTTGCACTTGTTTTTGCGTTCAGAACTTTTACGTCCACTTCTGCATTCTCACTACTGCAAACGCTTTTTTCCTCAACATCTTCTAGAAACTCTCCCTCCTCGCATTCCTCATCATTCTCGGATTCACTGCATGAAACCTCGGTGGGCAGAAATTGCGATATATTATCATTGAAGGCGGGCGAGAAAAGTTCTTCCTTACCGACCTCGGCGGCAGCGGTTTCAGGAGCTTGAATACTGGACTCAATGGACATGTTTGAAATCAGTGTAATAAGTGGCTTTTTTTTTTTTTAATTTCTAGCACTCTAATAGTAAGTGATAGCTTAAAAAAGATATGGCTACTGCGAATATGTGGGGGGGGGCGAACTAATAGAGACCCAAAATACCAAAAATACCTAGCAGGAGCAGGAGTAGGAGCAGGAGCAGAAAGCTAGATCTTAGTTCTTGGCGGCTAAGTATGATAGAGAGGGGAATCTTAACTACAAAAAAAAAAAAAAAAATTACAATAAAGAACTATCTTCTATCCAATTTTTACCGCTCTCAATCATCAGTTCTTCCCCTATTTATACCGTTTGCGCAGCGGCTATCTCATTTCTCTTACCACCCTCTTACGCGATGCAATAACTTTGTCCCCTCCAGATCTGTCCCGATACACCTCTCGTCAATCTATCAAACTGTATTCATCAAGCCTACACGCAACCGCAGCGTATGTATTGGCGCATAACAGATCATTTTTTGATTATCTGTGATCTGTCAATAATCATGCATGTCTCGAAGTCACAAAAACCATTGCACAGAAATCAACGCAGCCGGTTTCCTGTAATGATGCGTCAACATGCCAACCGAGGCATAGATTGGGTAATATCGTAGGTTTTATGCGGAGTCGGTTGGTAACCACTAGTGCTCCTCCGTCTGCGACTCCTCTAATCAGCATACGAACAAACATGAAACGTGCCGCCGAACCGTAATCTTCTCAGAAGACGCTGCAGCTATTCATTGTGAAAACGAGAACACACTATGAGGTACATCCTTTTGATTGCCGCCATGCATATTATCGTGGGGTAAAGTTATGAAAGGTAGTGTCTTGTCTATTCCTGAGCAGAGAGATGTTTGAGATTCGTAGTGTCGAAACCTTGTTTCGGAGTTGAAGCAGATATGTATAGGTAGGTTAATACAAAAGGCAAGGATTAAAACCTAAACCAAACAGGCATGTTGTATGCGACTCAGGCGACACAAACAGAGGGTTCGAGGGGTTAGCCTACAGTTTTTACCCCACAGGTTCCCTCTCCAGAGCCGAATGCTATGCCGCTCAGTGCATAAAATACAAGTAGGGGCCGCGCTGAACAAAACGGAAAAAACGTGCGATCCTTACAGAAAAATTAGTTTGCGTGGTTAGCTTTTACTTAATGGGGTAAAGGTCTGCTAGGAGTGTATTTGGTTACGCGTAATTTACTCTATGCCATAGGAGATGATATTGGTATGTAGCTGCGGCAGTTATGAAACATGAGTACGATGAGACATAGTCACTAAGTCCGAACCTTTATCTTGCTTAATGTCCGAATATTACAGAGGTAGTCACCACACAAAAACAGTAGGGGGGGCAAGTCACTGGCGGCTGCTTGCTTGGGTGGTTGTTTGGGCTTGTTTGACCGTCTAACATTCTCTATAGAACACACATGGGACGAGATCGACTAAAAACTAACCAAACTGAAATATCACCATGATCGACTTTGAAACCGGAAATTTTTTATGCTATATTATTATTAGTGTTCGTCAGTTACTTGTATATACATATTATCTATAGTTGGAGCGCAGGGTTGATCAGGTTAAAATTAAGCGTTGTGAGGAAAGCGCGAAACGCAACTCAAAAGCTTATTTAATCCAGTGGTGTACCGTCGTTCATGTCATCCTCAAGGTCTTCCCAGTCATTGTCTACGTCCATGTCGTTGTCGTTTTCGCCTGTTTCGTGGTTGGGCAGAACGTCAAGTTCGTCTTGTTCGCCCTTAGGACGGGTAGGGTCGTGCTTCAAAACCACGTTAACAGTTTCTTTGTCGAGGATCTGGCCCTTCAAGATACGCATGGCCATACGATTTAGGATTTCGTTTTGGATCAACCTGTTCAAAGGACGAGCACCCATATCTTCCGAGTAACCGTATTTGGAAAGGAAGTCCTTCGCCTCTCTTGAAACGTTTAGCTTGTAGTACTTGTCGTTCTCCTCGAAGCGCTCTTCAATCTCCTTCAACCGAATGTCTACGATCTTGTGAATAGCCTTATGTGACAACTTGTTGAAGACCACAATGCTCGATATTCTGTTTAGGAACTCGGGTCTGAAGTGCTGTCTTACAGCGCCCATCACAAGACCTTTGGTGGTTTCTTCTATTCTCGACCCGGGCTGCGAATTGATGAAAGTTGCGCCCAGATTCGAGGTCATGATCACGATACAGTTCGAACAATTGATGGTCTTACCTTGACCTGAGGTCAATCTACCATCGTCCAACATTTGCAACATGACTGTCAACACGTCAGGGTGGGCTTTCTCAACTTCATCGAATAGCAAAACTGAGTATGGATGGCGTTGTAACTGGTTAGTTAAGAAACCACCCTCTTCATAACCAACGTAACCAGCAGTGGTACCCAGTAATTTGGAAACAGAGTATTTTTCGCTAAGTTCCGAACAGTCCACTCTGATCATAGCATTTTCATCGTTGAACAAAAATGCAGCAATTCTCTTAGCCAGTTCAGTTTTACCTGAACCTGACAAACCCAGGAACAAGAATGATGCGGGCTGCTTTGGATTGGCCAAACCAGATCTCGATAACCTGACAGAGTTCGACACCGCTTTAATAGCCTCCATTTGACCCACAACTTCTGCAGACAAAACCTTCTCCATATGGATTAGCTTTTCGTTTTCTGACTCGGTTAATTTGTTCACGGGAATTCCTGTCAACCTGGCAGCAGTTTCTGCAATGGTATCACTGTCAACCACATTTTGTACCATCGTTCCTGCACCCGCGCGTTTTTCCTCTTCGGCAACTTGATGCTCTAACTGTTCGATTTGCTTCTTAACATCTGGAATAGCGAAGTATCTCAAATCAGCAGCAGTAGCATTATCGTATCTACGCTCAGCATCTAAAGCCTTGTTCTCCAACTCATCCAACTTCTTCTTGGCCTTTGTTAGCTCCTCGTGACCCATTCTTTCCTCGTTATAACGTTGTCTTAATGGTTCTAGTTCTTCCTTCAAAGAAGCCTCCTTTTGTCTGGCTTGCTGTAACCTTTCTTTGGTAGTTGGGTCAGCTTCCTCATCTCTTTCTAAAGCTTTAATTTCCACTTGGATAAGTTGTAATTGACGTTCTTTAGAATCCAGTTCTTCTGGCTTCGAGTCTCTAGCGACGGCAACGCCCGCACAAGAGATATCCACCAAATCTAAGGCAGAATCAGGAAGTCTCCGGTAGGGCAAGTACCTCTTAGCAAGTTGAGCTGCAGTAACAAGGGAGCTATCTAAGATTCTCACACCGTGATGGATTTCATACTTTGGTTGCAGACCTCTCAAAATAGCAACAGTTTGTCTTACTGTTGGTTCTTGAACATCGATCTTCTGGAACCTTCTTTCAAATGCACCATCCTTTTCAACGATAGATCTGTACTCATTGTTCGTAGTGGCACCAATGACCTTCAACTGGCCTCTAGATAGTGCAGGCTTCAATATGTTAGCTGCATCATCTTTACCATTACCCATTAGCATGTGGATTTCATCAATGAAAAGTACGATCAAAGTTTTCGAATCTTCGATCTCCTTTAGTACACCCTTGAACCGCTCTTCAAAATCACCTTTGTACTTTGCACCAGCAGTCAATGCTGCCAAATCCAAACTGAAAAGTTTGGAACCCTGTAAAATAGTAGGTACATCGTCATCAATAATTCTTTGAGCAACACCCTCTATAATAGCAGTTTTACCAATACCAGGCTCACCAATTAGACAGGGGTTGGACTTTATTCTTCTTGCCAAGACTCTAATAGTGCTTCTTATTTCTTCTTCCCTTCCTATCACTGGATCCAGCTTACCCTCTCTCGCCTGTTCGGTCATGTCAATGGCATACTTGGTTAGATACTCTAAAGAAGTGCTAGTATCAGCGCCACGAGAATCAATCTTTTGGTTACCTCTTAGTTCCAAAGCTTGTTGCTTAACAGCTTCGATTTCAACCTGAGCTTCTTTGAAAATCTGTTGAATACTCGAATCAGTGAATAGGGCAAACAATATGTGGTCCTGAGCTATGAATGAATCTTTTTGTTGCTTCTGAATCTTAGCAGCCTCCTGGAGTACTTGACCCGTACTATAACTTGGCGATATTTGGGAGGGAGCTGGGTTTTGTTGAGGGATACGAACCAAATGAGAGTTCACCACTCTTTTGAAGGTATCATAGTCGTATCTTGCTTTTTCAATCAGGTTTTGCAAATATGGCATCGAGCCATCTGGGGGTGTTTCAACATATGCAGCCAGTAGATGAATTGGTTGTAATTGTGCATGCTGATGATCCTGAGCTAGCTTTTGAGCTAGTGTCAAAACCGTCAGCGCTCTTTCTGTGAATTGTGTTTCGTCGTTCATTCAGTAGTAATTATCTTTGAGTTTGAATTGTATTTGAATATTGAGTTCTGTTGAGAAGTAATTAATCCTTATTCCTCTTATATACTATTCTTCGTGACAAGGGGTAGCTTTCAATTCAAGGTATTTTCAATCTGATGATACTAGCATCTTCGGTAAAGTTCCCTTAATTTCGCGGGTAAGCTAGAAAATTCTAGAATCGCACGTGACGGTTGAGTAGAATCATATCAAATAATTGCAAACCGCTGTCGCTTCACATCACATCACATTCCATGCAACAATCACCTAGTTAAGTAAGCCCTGATCTTTCCCACGAGTGAGTAAAACGTTTCAACAATACAAATTACTTGGACCTGCAATTGGATGATCATTTTTAGTGCGTGCGTAGCAATGAGCTCCGGACATGGCTCCAGAAAAAAGGACGCATTCTGATGACGAACTGATTAAGATTAGAATTCTCAACTCCGAAATAATCGCGGTTTCCTTTCCGGAATACTTTCAACTGCAAGCACTACTTATCATCAATTGATTAAATATGTCTTTCAGGAAGTACCTTCCTTAAAATCCCTTGAGGGCAGCTTGAGCATCTGTTTCACTAAAACGATAGGAAGGCCAAAATGTTTAAGTGATGATCAGGATCTTCTCATCTCAACTTTGAGAGAGGCAATTTTAGGTTGTGTTTAGCACCACAAAACGAAACTATCTGAACGAATAAAAAGACTCTTAAACTCTTTTAATAAATAATATAAATATAAATAATTGCCATATCTATCCCCTTCTAGAGATCCACCATTTAGACCATGAAGCTTTCACCACAGCCGCAAGTACCCTTAGAATTGGGATTCTTGAATACGAATCTTGAGGATAGCTTATCGTCCACCCAGTCCATTTCACTGCCCACTATGCTAAATAATGCTTTCGAATCTATAATCACCTTGACCCCGTCCTGTTCGACTACTTCGTCAAACTTCCCTGGCTCCGTGATATACTCAAGATCATATGTGAGCCCGGAGCAACCCCTGTTTTTCACTCCTATCCTAATCAGCTTTGGGTCAGGTTGATCTAGTAGAGCTTTCAAGTGAGATATTGCACTAGAACTCAAAGATATCAGAGCTTTCCGAGGTTTTAGTCTCCTCTTCAGTTTCTTCTTTTGCGGTTGAGCAGCTAGCTTTTTGTTGTTTTCCTTTTCCTGCTCCTCTAATTGCTCCTTTTGCTTCAAACTCGTCTCTTTAGATGGTAATGAATATGTAGACCATTTCGGCGTTTGTTCTGTAGGAAAATTGAGACTTTCAGGGCTTGCACTGGGTAGTGGAGCTGCCTTTTGCGACTCCCGACCGGACCTGCGGGGCTTAGTTGGTTGAACGTTTGTCTGGAAATGAAAGTCCCACCTTTCTGGACCTACCGCATCCAAGTCTCGAGGTATTGGGTTGGTTTGTATAAATCTCCTTGTACTTCTGCCACCATACACATGTTCATTACTTGCGTTCGCAGAAGAAGCATGATTGAGCGCTGTTCTCAGTTGAGAAAACATCCTTAGCCCTCCATAGTTGCACAGAGATGGAACTCTATGATAAATTAATACTGTTCTCATCGTCTTGCTTGACTACTGGAGTGAGTATGGTAAATGAAAGCGTTGCGGAACCCCAGTCATATTATCCCGATTATCGGAGCGATGGAGGTCAAAAATGGATGACTGACTTTTGTCATTGTGTACGTTTCGGACTTGGCCAATCAGAACCCTTAACATTACTAACGAGCCTTAGCAGCAAGCCTGCACAAAGTTCAAGTATATTTTAGCTCATAGTTAGAGTGGAGACAAGGAATGAGAAGGATTTAATACGACGTCAAGGTAGCTGAGATGCGATGGCGCTTTTAATTCACACCTTTCTTCTTGTTTCAAGGAGATGCTTTCTTTTTTCAGAGCACTCGAATTGTTCTTCACATAGTATCTAATTTTGAACTTATTTCTCTTAGATACTGTGCCTTGAGCCATAAAAACTTAGTTTTATCTTCAATTGATCTTATGATAACGTCGAGAGTTAAACGACCAAATCATTCAACACTTTCAAAGCCTAATCATATAACGAAAATTTGTATAAATACATACCCTACTTACTTACAGAGCAGCAGTTTCCCTCTTTAACCACTTGTACGTAATACTCTGTGGCTGGATGAATGGGACTACGGAGCGCCATATCCTGCTATGGTATTGATTAATTTGATGCTTTTCCTCATTAGTTAGGATCTTTGTGTTTATTAGTTTTCTGCAGTATGGAACTAGAGTCATGTTCTCAAATTTTAGAAATTTGCGATCGCCAAACTTCAAGCCCTCCGCTATTTTTACCAACATGTCGTTCTCTATTCTAATACCGTACTCACCGTCTTTATAATAGCCAGGTTCATTAGTGATCACGTTACCCTTTTTCAAGGCGTAATTCATTAAATGTGGCCTAAAACCAATTCCCATTGGGCCTTCATGCACATTTAAGAAAGACCCCACACCGTGTCCAGTACCATGTCTATAATCAAGGCCCTCCTTCCACAAGAATTGTCTTGCAATGACGTCAATGTTGTAGCCGGATGTGCCCTCGGGGAAAACTAACCTCTCTAGAGCTAAATTACCCTTGAGCACTAAAGTGTAGTTTTGAATCTCTTCGTTGCTTGGTTTTGTAAAATGTAAAGTTCTCGTGATGTCAGTTGTTCCCTCCAGAAATTGAGAACCGCTATCACATAAATAAATTTTTGACGGATCGATCATAGATGAGTTCTCCGCAGGAGGCGCGTAATGAATTATGGCTGCGTTAGCCCCAGTGGAAGAAATGGTTTCAAAGGAGTTGCCCATGTAATTTTTTTGGGTTTTTCTAATTTCCACCAACTTCGACGCCGCTTTATACTCGTCAATCAATGCCTCTTTGACAGTGAGCTGCTCCTCTAACCATGCAAAGTATTGAACTAGGCAAACGGCATCTTTGACCTGAGCCGCGTGTGCATTTCTAATCTCCACCTCATTTTTTACAGCTTTAAAGTTTTCAATTGGCGATTGGATTTCCTTATGAAGTACGCCCTTTAGCGCGCGATAGATTTCCCAGGAAGAGCCAGATGGTATTACAATAGTCTCCTTTCTCCCTGATAATGTTGAAGCAGTAGAAGAAAGTTCGTTCCAAACCTCTGCATAAGGTCTCAAAGTGATTTTGTTTTCCTGGAAATAATTTTTGATTCTATCATCATAAGGATTACCCGTGAATAATATAGTCTCATCTCCTCTAATCAGCAAATAAGCATAAAATACTGGATTGTATTCGATATCTGAACCCCTCAGATTGAGGAACCAGCAAATTTCGTCTAATGCAACAATACAGAAAGTTTGGCTTCCTCCCACCTTGTCATTCAAATACTTCATGAGACGAGCACGTTTCTCTTGGAAGGTTTCACCACTGAAACCAGTTTCTAAAAGCAGCAAGTCATTTGATTCCCTTACAGGAATCGTTTCGAACTTGCCCCAAATGGAATCAATCAAGTTCTGTGTCACAGGAACAAGTTCTACTTTGGCATCTGTTTCTTCCGTTTTGTCCTTAATCAGAGCTCTGAACTTAACTACTTGATCATAAGTAATCAACCTTGGATCAATACCAATCTTGGTGAGCTTGCCACCAAGACTCAAAGACATTTCTTTAGCTTCTTTGACGCACCATTCTTGCCATGTGACAGTATCCTCTCCCTGCCTTATTAATCTCCAGTTGAAGTCTAGTTCTTGAGAGGCTTGATTAAAATAACGTCCATCAGTACTTAAGACGGATTTGCCTTCGAGTTGATCCTCATTGAAATTCAACAAGTCTCTGGTGATACAAGCAACACCTGCGGAACCTGTGAATCCAGAGATAAATGCCCTCCTTTGGTCGGCCAAGGAAACGTATTCGGATTGATGCTCATCCTCACTGGGTACTATGTAACAGCAGATATCGTGCTCAGCCATCTTTTTTCTCAAACGCAATAGTCTCTCAGAAGTATTAATATCTTTGACCTGGCAAATCGTATCTGAGGAGTAGACGGATTCTCCCGAACCGTGACTAGACGAGAGACCGTCCCTATAAATGGACTTTCTCCTCGAGTTTGTCAACTGCCTCATGAATAAAGATGATCTTCTATTTTGCCTGGATAACAGTCCCGGAGAACATGTGCAGTTTGCACAAGGTCTAAATGGTCTGTCTATACCTTGAGGAGCTACTGAAGCCGTAGCGCCAGACGTATTCAAAGAAGATAAAGACGACTTCATATTCAGGGTACTAGGCTTTGCTGTTGTCATTCTCAACAATTTTAGAATCGTGAATAGCTTACTTTATAGAAGTTGTTCGAAAGGGGTAAAACATTTCTTGGATGAAATTTTTTTGTAGGTGCATAAAACTAATCTTTAGGCAAGGCAACAGCCGCATAGACACAAGGACATTTTTGTAAATCACGTGAATTTGTTAGTAATATGTGGAGAAATTGATGTGGTAGCATTGTAGTTAATATATGAAATAGCTACAAACTTCTAAGTAAATGCACTTTTGATAATTACATCGGGTATGAAAAGACGTTAAAGATAAGAATTGTTTTTTGAATTAATTTGCCCAGTTCAAGAATTATAAGGAAGGCAAGAATAACAAAGAGGAAAGGAATACGATGAAAGGGCAACGGTAATCGCATTGTAGTCCAGGTAGAGCATGTGGAGGGGACATTGAAAAATGAGAAGAGCTAGGATCACTCATAGAACAAAAGCATACTTTGATTTTCCCCTTAGGTAGCGTCCGTATTTCAAAAGTAATAGCGGAACGGGCACCATCGCAAATGCAAATAAACCTAGCAACAGACCAGCCCAGTTGACACCCATACCATTGAACATATAACCTGCAAATAATGGGAAAGAGGCACCGAATGCGGAACGCATGAATGTGTTTCCTGCGATGGCCGAGGCAGACAGAATCAGATAACTGTCAATTAGGTAGTTAAAGCAAGGTAGGAAAATACCAATTAAACCGAAACCGATAAACGATCCTGCAACAGTAGGAACCATAAAATGGACCTTGTCGGGGTAATTACCAGTCCAACAGAACCATAGGATACCTATAGGAAACACGATACCAGCCAAAATCATAGGTTTCAGTCTGGCCTCCGGTATAGGCTTACCATCGTTTGCGCGTACTTGGGCCACGTAACCACGTTCACCATAAATGTTGTACATGGCATTGACCAACATACCTATGATCAGGGCAATATATGGAAGCTCACCATTTTTGAGATATCCGTACTTTCCTTGAAACACAATGGGGTATGCTTCAAGCAATAGATACAAGATACCGTACACAAAGGAATGGTAAAGAGTGATGCAGAACAAAATAGGTTCAGTAAACAACATGCGAATGGGTCTGGTGACGGTCTTTTCTGCGATTTCCTTGATCGACAATTGCGCATCTTCGTGTGCAGCGTGAATTGCCCAGTTACCGGTCTTTTGACGCATCATCCGTGCCTTACGGACCAAGATTGTAGGGTGATGTGTTTCCTCATAGTAAAAGGCAATTAGCAGTGTGACCAAACCGGCGTAGATACCTGTAACATACTCAGTCCAACGCCAAGTAGTGTATTGCACGATATACGAACCGAAAACTGGAGCCATGATGGGACCCACAAAAACACCCAGTGCGAAAATGGTAACAGCAGAACCGCGGTGCTCGTTATCATACATATCGAAGAATGCAGCAGGTACGATAGCCAATGGAGCAGCACCGATAAAACCACCGAAAAACCGACAAATCAAAATAGTCTGCAGGTTTTCACCCGTAGCAACGGCGAATTGAAATAGTGTGTATCCAAAAGAAGACACGATCAGCATGCCTTGACGTCCATATAGCTCAGAAAGCGGGGCGTAGATTACTGGCGACGCAGCAAACCCAAATACAAACAGTGTAACACCCAGAATCGCTACAACCGTAGCAACATGGTAATCCTCGGAGACTTGAGTCACGGCAGATGCAAAAATGGACGATCCCATTGCTACACCGATGGAATTGAGCCCCAAAATTATACTTATGATAGTCTTCTTGCGTGAGGGCCAGTTGTATGGATGAGTAGGATCATCAGTGCCTTCGAAAGTTACTTCATACGGACCACGGTCTGGCGGAGCTGGTGGGAAAGGACGTCCACCGCCCATGGGGGGACACCCAGTGTAATCCACGTGATCTTTATCAGGTTCATTTTCAGAGCCACTTAGAATCTTACTGAGTTGTCTGTTGATTCTAGCTTGCGTCTCTGATGCAGCACTTGTGGATGTGCGCGCCAGCTCGAGGTCCAAGTTTTCATCGTCTACAGTATTATCATAACCTCCACGGTAGCTGACGTCTGCAGCACTAACAGCGTCGTGATACCCACTGGCATTGGCTTCCGACGTATTTGCGACTTGCAAATTTGATTGCAATGGTTTTTCCGAGTTGTTGTCCAGGTGCTGCTGTTGTTGCTGCGCTTTTGGAGTATCAGCAATCACAGAACGCGATGACCTACCGCTATGTGAGCTGCTTGAGCTACTAGAGTCGACTTTTTCCGTTCCAGAACTCATGATAGATTAGTATCTGTCTGACCTTATAATTACAGATATTACACAGAAAAATCCTCCGGGGTCCCACAAGGCCGCAAATCTTATATGTCAAAAAACCGTATGTATAATTTGTCAACCTCAGCGCATTGAGGTGTTGCTTTGATATTAACTGCGGCGCATCTAAGAGCTCGTAACCACTAATTTTGCCGGACGGCTGTGTTGTCGACGGAAACGGGATCCGCTTCCGTTTCCGACGAAAACGAAAGCGATGCGATGGCATGCCATTCTTGGCAATCACGTGTTGCGTGTATGATGATTGTATACACTCTTGTTTGATCCACATTACCCAAAGCGGTCTTGATGTTATTATTTTGGTTCAGGCGCTCGTTTATTCGCGGATGGCATCGTCTACCCTCGGAAAGTGCTCAACGGGCTGCAGAGAGGTCTTAGTCACCTGAAATGCTGCAGCAGTGTGGTATGCGTCCACGTGCATATGGTACCTACAGGCATTTTGGGTTTCAGAAAAGAAACAATGGTAGGCACCGCGCTCCTTAGATGGTGTCGTGGGTATGAAATTCTTCTCGGATGTTCTAACGGCATCCATGTGCACTGCGCCATTCCATGATGCACCATCTAAGCGGAATTGTGGACCAATCGGGGATCGCTCCCGCCGCTGGTGCTAAGAATCGTTAGCCACAGCAACAAGCCGCTGAGATTGGCGTAGTGAAAGGAGGGTGAAATAATCCCCCGTCCTAATGGAGGGGAGGACGAAAGTCAGGTTGTCTCTGCATTGAGTTCTGTGTGATCGAGATGAATGGAATTGGGTTTCCGAGACGTATCACATTGTTGTTCGGTTCGGTATGGACAATTTAAAGCTGGAATTTGTCCGCAGTGGTTTCTTCGTGGTGAATCCCGGTATCGTATCCATTTTGGGTGATTTCTGAGGGATGTTCATCGGGGCTTGCATGAAAAACGCTAAGGGCTTACGCACCGAAAGGGTCATCACAGGTGCGCGATAGACGAATAATATCTACGTGTGATAAAAAGCCGGCGCATGACAAATGGCGTCTATAAAGGAAAGGGGACTAGAACCCGGATTCGTCGTTAGATTACGAGTTCCACGCTTTGAAAAAGATCTAATTCAGTTCTTGATTTTTCAGATTTAATTTTTTTTTTTTCTTCAATTCATCTCTTCTTCATTTTAACTAGCAGCTACCATACGTCAGTATCTGTTCTGAGAGTGTGGGAGCGGATCATGTACATATAGCATGTCCAGGAACAGGAATATTAAACAGAAACAAAACGTTACGTTTGCGTGCCGTAGTTGTCGCCAGCGAAAACGTAAGTGCAGCCGGGAAAAGCCGGTATGTCAGCGATGCTCGAGGCTTGGGATCGCGTGCTTATACGAACTTCCTCCCAAGCATCTCATGAAGTCTACCAAAGACGTCTTCATTGGTTCGCCCCGTGGGCCTGTATCTCCCCGTTGGCATTTCGAAACCGGCGTGGATCTGGGGTCGCACGCAGAAAAAGACCCATTCTTCTTGGAGTTCTTGGCTTCCAACATCGCATGTGGGCCGACTCTTGCTCGATGTGAACATGCGCAGTGTGAAGACCCTAAGTACGGCCGGGCCTGGTTCAGTCTGATGCTTCAAGCGCATGATTTACTGGATGGTGTACGTATTGGAAAGTCGCCAATTCGGACTCCATCTCTACCATTTAGCGACGGGCCTCCGGTAGGCCCTGTAATATTTGATCAAATGTGTTTTGAATTGATCCATGAAATCCAACAAGCCTTACCCTCTTTCGAGGCTATTCGCATAATGAAAATCGAGTTTTATCAGCACATGTATGTTGTGAAGCCTGCGTTAAACATACCAAGATTTGAGCAAGCCATGGAATTGCTTGTAATACCGACGCAAACGGGTGCTGTACATATTAGGCGCAGTATAGCGCACCAGCGACTGGAGCTCGTGCAACTGGCTATCCTTCTTTTGATATTAAGAATGAGTTTTATGTCTATGTTGCTTTATAATGAAAAGTACGAGCGCGA
Source organism: Lachancea cidri (assembly GCA_030569995.1). Classification (NCBI taxonomy): domain Eukaryota; kingdom Fungi; phylum Ascomycota; class Saccharomycetes; order Saccharomycetales; family Saccharomycetaceae; genus Lachancea; species Lachancea cidri. The sequence continues at coordinate 38,753 of JAJLUF010000043.1, forward strand.
TCCCACCAAGAAGGCGCAGATGCTCGCATGGCTCAATGCCAATAATATACCGAGGGAAGTTTTGCTTTTGGTGAGGCGGTCGCTCGAACTATTGCGGATATATGAAACACCCACAGAGGAGGCTCTTTGTTGTCTACTGTACCTGCGCTCAGCCATGGTTCTTGAAGGTTCGGACATTTACCGAATGGTGGGTTTGCATAACGCAGAACTAGTCGAAGCAATGACATATGTCGCTACTCAAATGAATCTATTCTCCAATGTTTTACAAAAGGTGCCAGGTATGACCGTACAAGAAAGATTGTACAGGAGAAAACTATGGCTTTGTGTTTGCTCTGCCAACATGCATGAGCACACATTCAGAGGTGGTCTTACTTATGTGCGGGCAGAACAAATTCTCAGATTCTTCGATAACTATAGAGTTTTCGATGATTACCAAGCAATCTCACAAGAGGCCCTAACGTCGGATGACCACATTGAGCTCGATTACCACATTTTCTTGCTAAAAAATCATCAATTTACGGAAGTCCTATGTGATATTGAGGAGGAAACTGTCTCAGACGAAGAGTTTCTCTCCAAAAAAATTGCTGAAAATGAAAGACTAGCTCAATTTTTCGACGATGTCTTCCCCGATTCAGATCCTTCGCCGCAATCTGAAAACCTTGACATGGTTTTATATATTAATTGCAAAGCCTTTCGAATACCAGTAATGATTTGCCGCCTCAGATATTTGGCACAATTTCAAACCAAATTCAATCTTTTGATCAAACAATTGTCTAATGCATCCCTTCTAATGTTTTTCTTTGAAAAGGAGTGCAAGGTACCTGATTCTCCCCAGACCCTCCACAACTTTGAACGTTACATGTTTGAGAGTATGAAATTTGTCATACAAATACTGGAAAACTGTGTAGAATTCTGCTTCGGTGAAATATCACGGCTTATTCCCCCCAACATGAGATATACTCTTCAGGATGCACTTTCTCCCATCTTTAATAGGAACTGTATCGTCCTCTTCGGCATAGTTTTACGATTTGCATATCTTGAAGAGAGTTGCCGGTATCAGGGAAGAATAGATGCCTTGCCTCTTCTGGGAGAAATTTCGTTACGTTTGTACTCTTACCTCCAAACTGCAGAGAAGTGTATGGCAACCGAAACTGTTCCACCCAGATCACTTGAAATAACTCAAGGTTTTATGAACCTGATCAAGTATGGTGATCTCTTGCGCTCTGTCAGAGATTATTCTTCCCTATCAAAAGAATCAGCTTCTAAGTGCCGGGATATCCTAGATTTTTGTCCACCCGGTTATCTTGAGGGGCACAGTATGGCAATGAAACAATTAAGTCTCGAGACGTTGGGTCACTTCCTGCAGCTATTAAATTCAGCTACCTTCATTACCTCCAATTACCCGCCTGTTCATTCAAAACCTGAACTACGCTGACATTCATCAACTACTCAAGTATCGGTCCCTATCTAAAAAGGCCTTTGAAAAGTTTGATTAAAACGGATAATAAGTACAGTATTTATTAACTTAGATATTCCTTCCAAAATTAATAATACAATCACGTGATAATAATATTTCAAAGAATCAAAAATAATACCAGACCATGAGAGAAACTGTAGACTATACTCTTATCCATTAGGGAAGTGCAAGATTGGCTAAGATGTCATCTGTAAATGCTGCAAATGAAATGACTGTCAAGAAAAGCATATTAAATAATTCAATAGAAGATAGGCGAATGTTCAGGTCGAGGATGCAAAGATTCAAAGCAACGCACAGACTTTACATTGTACTTATGGGCTCTCTAGCCGTATTACAGTTCATCGCCATAGCATTCTTCGTCAGGGGGTTCCTGCTGTCAAGATCTGTATTAGATGACATTTCTTCCAACATTCAAGATGTACAGTATGGCAAATTTGATCGATGTGTCATTTTGATTGTGGATGCCTTGAGATTTGATTTCACCATTCCTGTAGATTCTGGCTCTAAGCTCTACAATCCGAATTACCACAACAACTTACAGTCTTTCTCTGATTCAAGTTACAACGAAGAAAGCCATTCACTGCTTCTCAAATTCATCTCGGATCCACCTACAACGACATTACAAAGATTAAAGGGTTTGACTACCGGATCTTTACCAACTTTCGTGGATGCGGGCTCTAACTTTGATGGTGAAGTTATTGACGAAGACAATTTGATCAAACAGATGTACTTGAATAACAAGACTATTATGTTTGCAGGGGATGATACATGGGACAAACTGTTTCACCCATTTTTGTCTCCAAAGAGTAAACCGTATGAATCTTTGAATGTATGGGATCTAGATACTGTTGACAATGGCGTTATAAACTTCTTTCAAGATCATTTAATTCAGCCAACTGATGAAAACAACGATTGGGATGTACTGATTGGGCATATGTTAGGCATAGATCACGTTGGCCACAAATATGGGCCAAATCATTTTACTATGAAAGAAAAGCAGCTTCAAGTGGATGAATTTATAAGAAATATTACTAGTTCCATTGATGAAGATACTTTACTGGTGGTAATGGGTGATCATGGAATGGACCATACCGGCAACCATGGTGGTGATTCGAAGGATGAGTTAGAAGCTGCCTTATGGCTTTACTCAAGGAGACCACACGGATGGAAACCTCTTCCGCAAAGCTATTACTCCACAGAGGAGCTAGGCGAAAACTACAGGCAAGTCAACCAGATTGATTTAGTTCCTACTCTTTCGCTGTTACTAGGATTGCCAATACCGTTTAACAATTTAGGATGGCCCATCCAAGAAATTGCTGTAACTCCTGAGGAGCTCATTTCATACAGTAACCTTACTTTACAGCAGTTGAATCTTTACAGGCATACAAGCGGTGTTATAACAAATACAGACAAAAATAACGATTTAGATCAACTGTGGGAAAATGCCTTGAAGGATTTAAATGAGGGTCCAATGTTTCAAAAATTATTTTTAGAGTCATGCAAGGATTTGTGGGCAAGGTTTGACTATTGGAGCATTGCAACAGGAATAGGACTATTAACTCTATCTTTGTTACTTCTTCTATCAATTACAAAGTTGATTCCCTCTATTGTTGTCGGTCAGATGGTCTCAGAGTTCGTTCCCTCTATTGTAGTTATGTCATTGGTGTCAAACGTTTGTTTTAATGGTATTTTTCATGTTTTGCACCAACCTTCCTTTCTAGAGAATTGGATATGGTGTAGTTTATTTGCCACCGCCGTGGGAATTATTGTGGGCTGTTTTATACCCATTTTTGATCGTTACAATTTGCCTTGGATCGCAATCAAATTTGCAGAGGACTTATCTGATTATTGGTCTCGCATCGCTGCAATGTTTATAACACTTCATGCTTTGCTTTTCACATCGAATTCTTTTACTATTTGGGAAGATAAAATTGTGAGCATGTTGCTTACTTCTTTAGGGATGTTGACGCTTTACGAATTTGTTTTCTTACCAAAAAGACAATCGACAACAGCGCTGATGACAGCAGCTATGGGCCAAAAGCAGGGTACTCTTTCAGGTTCTCCTTCTTCTGCTGCTAACTCTGATTCATCTCCTTTGGGAAGATTTGCACGATTGATAGGTGGGTATCACTCCCTTGTATTAATAGTTTGCACAAGATTGTCATCAATGATCACAATATGCCGTGAAGAGCAAGGTGACAGTTGTGTTCCAACATTCACGACCGCACATAATAACTCAGTATGGTGTCTTCTCTTGTGCTTATTACTGGTCAGCTTCATTCCGTCTTGCATTAAGGGCTACTATAACGTTTGTTCCTCATACCAAGCAGCTGCACCTATATGGATCGGCCAATTTTTGAAATTCATGCTATTCACTAATTTTGTATTTTGGACTCTAACTGCTCTTGAGAACACCCTCCCAGAGTGGAATTGGGATTTTAAGATTCTAAAGCTTACAATATCACGTATAATCGTTGGTATTTCACTCATCGCAGCAAACGTGGGTTGGATGATGGGTCCGCTGTGTGTCAAATTGAACATTCAAAATAATGACATGAAATCCCAACAAGCTACTATTTTAGGATATACCAACGTGTATGGTGCCCAGTATTTCCTACTCGTGATAAACTTCTTTATGTGCATTATGCTTTTCAGTAAGCCGCTAGCCCAGATATCTCTTTTCTTAATGTGCAATCAGCTGTTGTCAATTCTGGAAATCTTTGATTTACTAAAGTTGAAGGATAATTTAATTGGACCAGTAAGTATGGGACTTCTGGCATATCAGCAATTCTTTTCTACTGGTCATCAAGCAACAATACCTTCAGTTCAATGGGATATGGGCTTCATTCTAACCGAGCAAATTACTTTTCCGTTCACTCATTTGGGAATCATGATGAATACGTTTGGCCCACATATCCTCGTTGCAATATCTGTTGCCCTATTAACATTGTGGAAACAACCACCAGGTGTCTTAAAACCGCAAACCTTACTGGCGCGAATTGTTTCGAACTGTGGCATGCTCTTAATCTACAATACTGTATTATGCTTGAGTACATTCGTTTGGGTTACTCATTTTCGTAGACACCTGATGGTATGGAAAATATTTTGTCCAAGGTTCATGTTTGCAAGCCTGTGCTTGATCATAACTCAGCTGGTTATTATTGTTATTACAATCGCGTTCTCGAGCGGAAGATTGATAAGACAGATCAATAACATCTTTTGGAAATAAAAGTATGATTATAATGTAATTTTAGATAGACTGTCAACCTGCATCAATATGTAAACCTTAAAGCTTTATACAAACTTAAAAAAAAGCCGTATCCAAGTCGGCAAATTCATCTTCAAATCCATTATTGAAGGTATCGCCATTCATTTCCCCGAAGATTGAGCCTAGCATGCCTTGCTGCGACTGCTCTTCTGCTTGCTGAGACACCTGTTGCTGCTGTTGTTCTAAAGGCTCCGTCGGTATCGGCTGATCAACTGATGTTTCTTGCTCAGACACGGAGTGATCTGGAAGAGGAGCTTGTTGCTGCTGCTGCTGAAACTGCTCCTCAAAGACTCTTTGTTCTTCTTCTTCACGAAGCTTGTTCTCCGCCTCCTCCTGGAGTTTACGGGCTTCTTCTTCTTGTAACTGTTTGAGCTTTAGTGCTGCTTCTTTCTTTTGAGCTACCATTTCTCGATGCTTCTCCCAATAATCCGGTGGAGCCTCAGACGTGTCACCACGCAAGTGCAGAAATTTATCTTTGTGAATGACAACCCGGTCATCTTTAACTTCTTTATTGAATTTGGACGCGTACTCAGCTGCAATGCTCTCCAACTTCCCACCGTCCAGTTCCGCTTGACTTAGAGTTTTACAGCATTTTTTGAGAAACCGGAAGTTATCTGAGAAGCTTAGATGAGAATCTCTAAGGTTATTGTCTAACGTTATTAAATTCTCCTTCTCCTTAGCTAACATTTGTTTCATTCCGTTGATATTCGCGTTTCGATAAACAGGTGGTGGTTTAATTTTAGATAAAGGGATAGGATGAATAGTCAACACATCGATAAGCTCACTTGAAGTTATGAAGTTCTGAAGAAGATACGATCTGTAAGAAATTGTATCGCTTTCATCGTGAACTAGGCTTCCAACTTGCTCAGGCTTCAACCGGATGCTGTCGTAACTTCGATTCTGTTGTTGTTGTTGATCCTGAGATACTCTTAAAGATTTGGCGTTAGGACCGCGTCTCCTTCTACCGGCCATACTGGTTCTCTTCAACTTATCTTTGTTCAATTCGAAGAAACAAGAAGGTCAGTAATCATCGCTTCTAGTTCATGTGTATCCCGGACATTTTAAAAGATGAAAAATATTAGATCACGTGATGTGAAATCAAATATCATTCTTAAAGTACATAAGGATATCTAATCCCACTAACTCATGTGAGCCTCTTTTGCTTAGTTCTTGTACCTGGGCATCTTACTATTGCACTGCTTGCACTACCAAATATTAATAGCAATTAAGAGTTAAGAAATTATTTGCGCCTGTTACAAATCAAACTATGCATCCTATCCTAGATCTAGCTCTAATATACTGTTTTAGAATGGGAGTTATCTTTCAGCTCTTCACCACTTATCAGAAGTTTCTCTATTGGAAAATGTGTTTATTTATTTAAACAAGGAATAAGGCATTACTTGTATATTCGCAAATCGTTTTTAGAAGTCATGATTTTTCAACTCAACATAAACTTTCAAGAACAGATAAACAAAGGGGATTGTATCGGAAGTATTTTCTCAGAAGCAATCAAGAGGGTTTCATATATGAAGCCGCTACAGCAAGTGGCGTCTTCCAAGCTTTGATTTTGTCTAAAATCGTTTGAACGCTTTCGGATATTGTCTGTTCACAAGTTACATAGAAAATATGCATTTTATGAACTGGGCACTACTCGCCTAGCAGTAATGTGATTTTTTAAATCGAGTGCAACACAATTGAGTTGAGCAACCCTCTTTAAATATCTGATTAATTGAACTGTGCACACCCCGTCAGTAAGCTCCGTCCTGTTACCCGCCTCTTCTAAAAGGTAAAATGTTTATTTACATTTCAAAAACGATGCCATTCGTTCCAGTTCTTGACACAAGACCAGGCAAGATAAAGGCTGAGGACATGGAAGAATCAATCCTGGTTTCACCTTTTTCTACGACTCTATTCTTTAGGCCCCAGCTGGGAGAATCAACCACCGCAAATTTATGGAAGGAAATTTCTAAGGAAGATGGTAGAAGACTAAAGTTAGATGATGTTGGGGCGGATGCTATATACAATGTACCCGAGGATGCCGTAATAGTTGATAGTGTAAAACTTGACAATTGTGTTTCATTCACCTGTGTGGCTAATTTTGGAGTCCAGGTTGAGAGTATTATAGGAATTGCGCTTCCAATCGAGAACAACTTCACTCCCGGACAGTACGCCCAGCTGACTGAATTAGCAAAAGAAATCAAAGTAGAAATAGTTGTGAGCGATTCAAAAGTTTACCCAACGAATGTAAGCTCAAAATGGTACTTATTCATATTGGGCGAGCAAAAAAACGTGGTATCTGTGAAATCACAAATTCTGGCATTACTCCAACTGTTCCAGAACAAGTTTGTGAGACATATTGCATTAGATACCGTATCGCTACTTCCAATTTGTGCAGGCATGAATTTGAGTAATCTTCATAATTTCGAGAATATCTACAAGACGAAGGTCTTCCTGCCGAGTATGCTGCCCGAAGGTGCAAATCACATTTTTCTGTCTGGCGATATTCATTCGCTAACTTTACTAGCCCAAGAGAGACTCAGTAAAATTTTAGACAGGGCTCAAGCTAGTCTCTTATATTCTCACCAGCAAAATGTATCTCCACTCAAATTGCAGTACATTAAGCAATTCTACTCCAAACAATTGCTGGAGCTTATGAACGATAATCAATGCTTTATCAACATAACAGAGGATGAAGTCCAATTTGTGTCAAATTCAACATCTGCCCTTGAGCGAGCCATGAGGAGTTTCACTTTCAATATCTTAACCGATGTTTACGAAGCTCAGGTTTTATTTCATGACAGTGAAGACAATGTGGTTGAGGGCGATTACTTAATCCCCATTCAAGCCATTGTTTCAAAAAAAAAGGTTTTCATCACGCAACTGCAACCTCATTTAATGAATTATGTTGTAGTGGGTAAAGCAGATGGTGTTGTAAGTGCTGTGAACTCTATCACGAATTTTGATTCTAAGAAAAAAGTGCAAGTAAGATATCTTATTGAGCTACACCCGGACTACAAAGAGTTCATATCGGGGAAAAAGAACGGTAAATTAACGCGCATAATGGATATTGTGGATTGCCAGATTTCTCTCGATTTGCAAGGTGGTGAAGGAAATATGGTAATCAGCTTAACTACTGAGCATCCTGAAGAATCGAAGAAAGCAATCAGGCTTCTAGGAGATGAGCTTCCAGCGGAAGACGCTTTCTTCATCCCGGAAGCATACCATCGTCCAGTCATTGGAACAGGAGGTTCAGTCATCCAAACTATAATGAGGAAGCACAATGTGTTTATACAATTTTCGAATAGCTTTCAATACCCTCAAAATGATTTAGGACTAGTTCGATACAACAACGTGGTGATAAGATGTCCATCAAAAAACAAGGCTTCCATATCACATGCAAGACAAGAGTTAAATCACTTAGTTGAGGAGTATAGTGAGCTACAACCGAAGACATTGATGCGGTTTTCCCCAGGGCAATACTGCCATTTTGTTCAGGGCTCTATTGATTGGAAAGCGAATATTATAGGCGATATCGAGAGGAAAACAAGTACATACATTATTTTTCCTTTCGAAAAACCTTCGGAGGGCTATAATCTCGAAATAAGGGGGAATGATGGGAACTCGCACTTGGCAGCGAAGGAGCTTGCTAAATACTTTGCCGATGAGTACGAAATACACATCAATGCACCAGTTGAGGATTTCGAAGAGTTTACAAATAGCATCATTGTTCCCTTGAAAAAGTCAATGAAGATGGAAGTAACTTTTAGTAATGTCTTGATAAGATTCACATACTGCGACTTACTTGATAGCCAACTAACAAAGGCTGTGACACTTGTACGTGATTATCTATCACCTAAGGGTATGAAGATAACCTCAGAACAGAAGGTAGAACGTAATTTCATACTAAACAATAGCGATCCACCAACGAAGTCTCCCACCAATACGAGTCCAGTCTTTGTGCCTTACCCATATACTTACACGAATACATAGTTTGGAAATAAATTGATTATGCATTGAGTTTCACATTGTTTCATTGAGGTTATATACATGAATATGATACAGATATTGCCTTGTGAATTTTATGCATTGTCGTAATATTCCAAAATCCTATAACCTAGTTTGAAGCATTTCATTCAGGCCAATCAAACACATGTCAAACTCGCGAACAGCGACAAACTTGAGCATGTTTTTTTCATCACTACCTTTTAGATAATCATATGTTTTCCTAAATTGCGAGTGGTATATTGCTGGGTTTTTATTTATGAGTCGCTGTTTCTCATACTCCAGAGTCAGAATATTCTTCAGTATCTTTCCACATAGAATATTATCACGGCTTAAGTTTCCATCATCATTAATTGACTTCTTCATATGTGTTACAGCTTTCAGTATAAATCTTAGACTGTTCATTATCGATTCCAAGTCATCGGGTTCATCAGTATCGCATGCCATACCACTGGCAATTCGCTTCATTTGGTAATTTTCTGTTTTGAATTTATATCTCAAGTATTCAGTAAAGGTATCTCTAACCATTTGTCTTTCTGATACAAACGGCCTTAGTCTCATTAGGCGTCGATAGGTTACTTTCAGCACATGAGCCCGAGGATATTCGTTGATAATGTTGTCTGGAGGCAGGTATTTATCATGCTTCAAGATTAATGTAAAACGAGAGTTTATGATAGCATCTTTAGTGACAATTTCCAGAGCTCGTGATGCCATGAGTAGAGGCAATTACTCTTGCACCTGTCTATTCCATGTTAATTATTTCATGCTACCATTGAATGCAAATATAGAACTGCTCAAAGAACTTCCTCCGTTATTTGTGATACCTAGCATGTGTGTTTTTCACCAAAATTTTTTGATTGTCACTCCAAGCTCATCTCATCACCTCGATAGAAAGGAATAGTGTCTGCTTAATAAGGCTGTATTAGGCGTTCAATGAGCAAAGTTAAAGGCAAAAAAGGATCTTTAACTCAGGGCTACGAAAGAAAGGTCTCTGACCTTATTTATCGTATGCTTGACGAGAAGTCACTGGAGAAACGGAAAGCTAAGACCGCTAGAATACAAGCCCTACAGGATAGTGGGGAATACGATAGTGAAGAAGAACCGCAGGATGAACTAGATGAAGTTTATTTAGCTCGAGATCTGAATTTTGGCGAGGTGATGGGCTTTATTCAGTCGAGAGATTTGTCCATGCAACGGGTCAAGAAAGTTTTACTAGAGAAAACAATTGAGCGAGTACTGAGCGAAGTTATTGCTGACGAAGAGGAACAATTCGCTGCCTACTTTAATGCTCTGGATGCCGACGCTGATGCCGATGATGATGCAATGAATGTTGACTGTGAAGATTTAGGGCAACAGAATATGATGATTGCACCCGATAATAATGAGATGAACAAAAGCATCACAAGCCAGTGGACCACAACTAAAGGAGATACAAGCAACGAGGAAAAAAAGCCTAAAGATGAAGAAAAGAAGCCCAAGAAGAGGCCCAAAGAGTCCAATAACAAGCCAAAGAGACAGAAGACTCAAGAGGATAGACGGCCCCCAACGACAAACTTGTCTTCATTGGGTGGTATGGATGACGTAGTTGCCCAACTAATGGAGTTGATAGGATTACCAATCTTGCATCCTGAGATTTTCTCATCAACAGGTGTTGAGCCACCGCGTGGTGTTCTGTTACATGGACCACCTGGCTGTGGTAAGACATCTATAGCCAATGCGTTAGCTGGTGAGTTACAAGTTCCGTTCATATCTATTTCTGCTCCATCGGTGGTTAGTGGAATGTCAGGGGAAAGTGAGAAAAAGATTAGAGACCTCTTTGAAGAAGCTAAGAGCTTAGCGCCATGCCTGGTTTTTTTTGATGAGATTGATGCAATTACTCCAAAGAGAGACGGAGGGGCACAGAGGGAAATGGAAAGAAGAATTGTGGCACAATTGTTGACGTCAATGGATGAATTATCATTTGAAAAGACTGACGGGAAACCGGTAATTATAATCGGTGCTACGAATAGGCCTGATTCGCTAGACCCCGCTCTTAGAAGAGCAGGTAGATTTGATAGGGAAATCTGTCTAAATGTGCCCAACGAAATATCGAGACTGCATATTCTGAAGAAAATGTCTGCTAGTCTGAGAATTGACGGCGCTATAGACTTTTTGAAATTGGCCAAACTGACTCCTGGATTTGTTGGTGCTGATTTGAAGGCGTTGACTACGGCTGCAGGAACTTGCGCTATCAAGCGTATCTTCCAAACTTATGGCACGGATAATTCTAGTTCTGACATGGAGGTCGACGGTAGTTTAATCTCAGCAGAAGCAGAACAGGAGCCAAAGAATACTGTTAGTATGATAGATCCGCTACCGTTATCCACAGTTCAAAGATTTATTAAAAACTTCCCAGATCCTCTTTCTCAAGAACAATTGGCGTCTTTGTCGATCAAATATGAAGATTTCCTAAAAGCTCTCCCCACGATCCAACCCACCGCTAAGAGAGAAGGGTTTGCTACTGTTCCGGATGTCAGTTGGGCAAATATTGGTGCTTTGAGCAAGATCAGAGTTGAGCTCAACATGGCTATTGTTCAGCCAATCAAGCGACCAGAGCTATATGAAAAGGTGGGTATAAGTGCCCCTGCAGGGGTTCTTCTATGGGGCCCACCTGGATGTGGTAAGACATTACTGGCAAAGGCTGTTGCAAATGAATCCAGGGCTAATTTCATTTCTATCAAAGGCCCTGAGTTATTGAACAAATATGTTGGTGAATCTGAGCGGGCAATTAGGCAAGTATTTACTCGAGCTCGTGCATCTATTCCATGCATCATTTTTTTCGATGAGTTAGATGCATTGGTACCGAGAAGAGACACTAGTCTATCCGAGGCGTCATCCAGGGTGGTAAATACTCTATTGACAGAGTTAGATGGGCTCAATGATAGGAGAGGGATATTCGTGATAGGTGCTACAAATAGACCGGACATGATTGATTCAGCTATGCTGCGACCTGGA
>JAJLUF010000044.1:0-50488 GCA_030569995.1 Lachancea cidri
TTTTCGGTCGAATGCTTCCAGGCTTGTTAACAGTCAGAGCGAGTTTTTGCCCTGCGATCGTCTGATGAGTACGATCAGTTGACGAGCTTAGGAGCCAAAACAACGAAACAACACACATCACGACATCGCTATGGCCAGAATAAAGACATTCGACATAATCGCGTTCGCATTGGTGAGCTTTGTGGGTGTTTATACGGGAACTCAGTTCTTTGAACCCATAATCATAAGTAGGCTCGAAAAGGATGGCAATCTAAGAAAAGACATAGAAGTTCCAAAATATGACGAAGAGGGAAATCCGCTAAACCCCAAGTCAATGTTAGAGCTGAGGCAAGAACTTAACAAGCTACAGGAACAACAAGAAGCCGAAAAGCTAGCTAAAAACGCCCCAGATGGCAATTAACTCTCCAGCTAACCATTTCAACAACTGTAGCATATATTGTAAGTCACGTGCTCTTGTAAATACTATATCTTTCTGTACGTAATAATGTTTGCTTTTTCCTGAAAAATTTTTGAATAATCCAATCTCATCTCATCACATTGAGAAGGAACAATATATACCAACTAAGGGATCAGCAAGGATGGGTAAATCCAAGAAAAGATCCAGAGCGTCTCGTGCGCGCTCCAATCCTCTAGGAGTAACGAATAATGCGGTGGCTAAAGGAGAATCTGTGAATATACGGAAAATTCAGCCACTTTTGGACCAACTTGAAAGCGCAGTTCCTAATGAAAGAGTGATGGCTCTAGGCTCAATCACGGTGTTGTGTGAAGATGATTATATGCGGAAACTTTTCCTTAAGGAAAAGCTCGTTCAGACAGTCATGGCGAGGCTACTTACAGATGAGGATACCGAAATAGTCGTCGAGTCCTTTGGCCTGTTGAGGAATTTATCGCTAGAGGAAGGATACGACGTCTCAATTCATTTGTGGAGATCAGAAATCTGGACCAGCATTAACAATGGGTTCGATAAGCTATTAAAATCGCTGGAACCCCTGGCTGCCGACGTAAAGGCTAGCTCCGAATCGACTAGACTTCTTTTCGATTTTGGTGATAATTTACTCTCATTAGTAGTTGCACTAGCCAACGGATCAGATGATATTCTCGAAAGCATCCTACAGCCAGATAAATTGAGCAGGATCTTTGAAGTTCTTACCGCTGTGCTGAAATACGGATTGTCTATGAATGAGGGTTTGGTTACATTAAAAATCACTACCCGACTTTTCAATACAGTTCTAGATGTCATTTACGATTTCAGTTCAGAGTCATTGGACTTCGTAGATGCTGTTTCACATGATGCGTACTTGACAGAATTCGTGCAGTCATTGCCTACTCTGAAATTCACCAATGTTAATCTTCTGACACAAGTACTCATTCAGGGTATTTACTTGCAATTTTTGGATTTAAACCTCACGAATGAACAAGCAAATTCGATTATTGCCACTACTTGCACAGCAATCCAGCACATAGACTTACAGGAGATGGTAAAATCTCTTTCAGATGTTGATCAAGATAAGGATCTTCTCGAATCTAAAGGTGGTGACGTTGGACGCAAAGTCAAAGATTATACCAAAAAGCACGCGGAAGCTATGGTCAAATTGCAAAGTATAGAGATTACTCTTGATATTATCACAGCAATTTTGGAGATACTTGCGGCCCAATTTGAAAAAACTCGTTCCTCATTAGAAAGCTCTTTGTTACAGACATTAACGGTTTCATTACCTGTGGTGTTTCAATCTTTGAGTAGCAATTTCACTTCACGTGTTTTGATTGCATGGAATAATATGCTCTGGCTATATCTAACTTTGGGAATCAACATTTTCGACGTTCCCAATCAACCATGGAAACAGCTTTGGGATTTCATAAGTCAAACTTCGCAGAGCACTCAAGATGATTTTGGAGTAAGGCTTGGAAAATTTGGCGTTCTGTGGGCATTACTTAAGACAGTTCAATCACAACAGGACCCAATGAAGTATTTAACCGATCTGTCCTGCGATAATGCACAATTTGTCAACTTCATTATTCACGAATTCCATAACACACAAGGTTTGAATGAACAAGAGGTAGAGGACATCAGACAGAGATGCGGTGGTGTATTAAGCTGCCTAGCAATGCTTCCTGGACATATAGAATTGAATCTTCAAGTCGGTCAATTTTTATTGCAAGAGTTAGCATCTTCCAACAATAGTGCATCAACTCTAATATCCATTGCAGAGATTTTTATCGAAATTTACAGTGATGCGGAATTCGACTACGATGAGCCGGTATTCGTCCACAAGCGCTTCCTTGATGTTTTAAAGGAGAAAGTTGTGTCAAATATGCGTCAAGCTTTCAAGTTTGTAGACAAAAATAAGAATCCATCACTCAAAAGCAGGTGTCAAGAGTGCTTTTCGACCATGGAAAGATTCATCGACTACAAACAAACCGAACGTAAATAGATCATTACATAGATTCGAAGTTGTATCATAGCTCATAGATAACATCTGCATTTTTACAATTTTTATAGCACACAAATAAAATTATACAACGGCGCTCTATTACTTCTTCCGAAACCATTTATTTAACATACTTCTTCGCTTGATCTATTACCTTCCTTTCATATTCCTTGATGTTCTTGGAAAATGCTCTCCACGCAGGTTCCTGCGCTGGTGAGTTAGGGTTGGGACTATCTAGTAAATCTTGAACACCTAAAACAATCTGCTTGAGTGTTATCGCTGGCCTCCAATCTTGGTCTTCATTCAAGATACTGAGGCACACAGTCCCACTTGGATACACGTTTGGATGATAGAATCCAGCAGGAAATTTAACTTTTGGAGGTTTTGAAGGGTAATCGTCTGGGTACTCTATGGTAATGGGGTAAACACCCTCTTTCCAGATGGTGCCTTCCCTACCAGGAATTCCGGCTTCCCACTTTTGGAGATTCATAGATCCGTCTGTTTTCTTGGTTGGCTTGGCATAGAACCCGAATGGGTGGTCTTTTCTCCATTTCTTCCTGTGATATCAAGTTAGTACGACTGATACGACTTTAGTGCCTAAATCACTTATACGAGACCATAGTAGTCACTATTAAAACATACCTCTCCTCTTGTAATCGCTGTAAGCACAGGCTGCTCATTTTGCTGTCTGTCTCTTCGGTTGATGATAGAAGCGATGTTCTAATTGTTTTTCCTGCATTTTTTTTTTTCAATCATGAATAGGCCGCTACAAAACAACCACTAGGAACAACAAGAAGATATCTACGTATTATGAGCTCTAATCTTGATGACTTTGAGGACCTGGATGACTACTTAGAGGATCCTTCCAAGTTGGATGAAGAGGTAGAATCGAAAGAAGCAAAGGAGGTAAAAATCAAACAGAAAAGCGAAGATGACCCAGAGATGGCCGAAATGATTGGCGACCTGCAAAGTGAATTCACCAAATTGATGCAAAAGGATGGTGAAGGGGCTGACAAAGAAACTGTGGACAGTTTTAAGCAGCTGTTAGGTACTTTGGCAGAAGCTGGGAAAAATGGGTCACCATCTCAAGACGCGCAAGCCTCAGGACCCTCAGGTTTCAAAGATATTGTGTCTAACACCCTGGAGAGGCTGAAAGAAAATGGTAATAAAGTGGATTCAAATCTTGTCGAAGAGAAGAAACGACAAAACACAGACGATATTTTGTCGCAACTGCTGGATCAGCTCGTCGAGGGCACCGACGAAGATGGAGAAGGAGTAGACAATGCCATCTTGAACATGCTCAACCAAATGTCTTCTAAAGAGGTTTTATACCAGCCAATGAAAGAAATGCATGCCGAATACACCACTTGGATGGATGAAAACAAAGAAAACGAAGAGCATAAGGATAAGATAGACGTTTACGAACAGCAGTACGCTCTCGTAAGCAAAATTGTCGCCATATATGAACAACCTGAATATAGTAACGACAAGTACCGTGAAGAGGTTGCGACTCTTCTCGACGATCTTGAGAAACTAGGAGATTCACCTGTTAACAAAGGTTTTAACAGCCAAGGAGCAGCTGGTGACGATGTAGAGAATTTAGCGAAAATGCTAGAGATTGACGGCGATGAAAACATGGGAGATATCGACAAAGAATTACAAGATACCTGCAAACAGCAGTAAAGTGATTAGCGCCGTATAAGCAACATATAATACGCCACTTCTACAATCCATCCTAATCGTTAATTAACAATGGTTGCTGGCCAACACTCTGTGAGGTTTCCTTTGTGTTGAAATTTTCTAAACTTGCTGGACTACCACATTGAAGATTATATGAAGTCACAGGAGACATCCCGGTGCTGTACTCTTATGTATACATATACATGTATACGAAAGAATATGTTCAACGATCATAATCGTTAAGTAAAGCTTACATAGCTTAAAGGAAACCCATATTTATTCTCGAACAATGAAATTGAAAAGAATAAACATCACGTGGTATCCACGTGACGTCGAGATCTATTTTGATTTTCTAAAAATAACACTTTATACACCCACACATATAATATGGGAAAATTTTTACTGAAACTAGAAATTGTTAGTGTGTTATTGTTTTTGTCACTTCTTCGAAACTAGCAAAGGAACTTCAAACCAATCAAGCAATGCGCTCATCTTTCGCTTTATCCACTGTTCTTTCGATCATTGCCCTATCAAGAGGTGTGCTGGCTACTCCTCCAGCATGTTTGTTGGCCTGTGTGTCTCAAGTCACCAAGAGCTCGTCATGCAGTTCTTTGAGCGATGTTGACTGTATCTGTGAGCAGGAAGGTAGTTCAATCAAGGAATGTTTGGACTCGATCTGTCCTAACGGGGACGCAGACACTGCATACACTGCCTTCCAGTCTTCTTGCAGTGAACAAGGTGCTTCTGTGAACTCTACTAGTTCATCTGCTTCTTCATCTGCTTCTTCCTCTGTTTCCTCTTCTTCTTCTTCTTCTTCTTCTTCTTCCGCTTCTTCCTCATCGGTCATCTCATCCTCCACATCTGCTTCCTCCGCATCTACTTCTTCTACCTCTTCTTCCGCAGCCTCCTCTTCTTCCACTTCAAGTGTCGAATCTTCTACTTCCAGCGCTGACCCTACGTCATCCTCAACTGTTGTGACAACCTCATCTACTGTTGAGTCCGTTTCATCCGCTGCCCAGTCCACTACCTCCGCTGCTCAATCTTCTTCGGAAGAAGCCACATCATCGTCATCCTCTTCCACAAGCGCCTCCTCTGTCTTGGTTCAATCAAGTGACGCGGCCAACGCTCTAGAAATTGGAACTGGTTTGATCGGTGGTTTGATGGTTGCTGGCATGCTACTATGATTCACACTGTAATGATAACTACAGAAATTGATACCCTTCTTCACACATAAACACGTTTATTTTATGTTTCGTCTTATCCGGATTAGTCACCACAAAGATATTTATCTTTTATAGTTTAAAAAAAGCTAAATACTGCTTTCAATTGAGTAACCGTAATCTGGAGGAACATCATGGACCTCATAACGAGGTAATTGTTCCTGTTCCACAACGAGTTTGCATTCAATTTTTGTTGGGGGTGTTAGTACTTCAGTTTCTACAGGAACCCCGTCAATTTCTACCCTTATTTTCAGCTGAAATTTGAAAGAGCGTTTGATATTACAACACTTGAAACTATACAATGCGTTTCCCTTGTATTTCATGTCATTTTCATTGAAACGGTAATTGTTTAGTTCTGACATCTTCGAGATATTCAAAGGCCATTCGGCAGTGCCGTTCTTTGAAACTTTGAGCTCAGCTGCATTAAGTGATTTGTTCAACGGTACCTCAATGAGTGGAATTCTCCCAATAGTAGTATTTACATGTCCATGAGATAAGTACTCCAAAACCTCCAATATGTTTAATTGCAGTTGTGTGATCTTGATGATAATGCTAGGGTCTGGTTTACTCGTAAACTTGAGATATATTCTGTCGAACCTGCGACAGCCGGGTTTAAATAAATAATCCATCCGATGAACCCGATTCAGCCTCTTCGTTCGGACCTCCACCCACCCAGTTATATCTTGGCCAAGAACCAGATCGTTGTTCGAAACGAACTTTTCGGTGGGGCCAATTCCAGATTCTAGATCTGCCGATTGGTTGCCCTCTTCCATCGTTTCTGGAATGAATTCAATCATCTTGTATGATTCGGCAAGGGAGCTGAATGGAGTCAGGCGAAACTTCGATTTACCCATAAATACTTGAGCTTTCAAATAATAATGGATTGTGCCCATTTTATAGTAGTATGTTTCAAAATCACTTAGCTCTACTTGAGCAGAATCGCTGTTGAAACTCGGAGGGATTCTGGCTTCTTCTGCATTGCTATTGAACCCTGACAAGTTTGCACCATGATCAGTCATGCACCTGGGCTCATAGGGCATCAAAAATTGAAAAGGGTAATCGTAACTACCCTTACTCAAAGTGAAAGCTTTGTCCGGCATACTGATCGCTTTACTCACATTCTCTGGTGGAAAAAGAGAAAGCTTACGATCTACCAAAATGTGACACGATCTTGCTGGAAACGCTGCGCTCATTACATACTGGTAGTCCGCTCCTTCCTGCCGAACTAAAGTTTGCGCGACACCCCGCAAGGTTAGCTCAATTTTCCGTATTGCAAAAGCCTTCTCCAACTTCACTATTAAAGCACCCTCTAGTGGTTCATTTGTCGTATAGTATTTGCCATTAATAGGCGGACTGAGATTGATATCAACCTTTGGGGACATTTTATTTGATTGTTCAGTTGGTAAGTTGTTTAAAGGGACATCGTGAGGTTCATAGAAAGTTTAATAGCAAAGAAATCTAGCCACATATATATACAATTTGAGGCGCCGACCCTAATTCGATAGAAACGCTTTGATATGGTTTTAAATTGGCTAGAAACTAAATTAACATGAGCTCATATTTATTTACGTCAAACATTATGCTGACATGCGATTCTGTCACAATTTTTATTTTTTTTATTCGATGATCGCTCACAATTCTTAAACAAGAAAAGCCTTCAGCTGTAAAGTTGGCAATGAAACGGTATTTCTCTGCAAGCACAACTTCGCAGTTCCTTAGCAAGTTTCACAAACACTTGGTCAATACAGTGCCCAAGGAACATGTTGTCAAGGAGCTACTGAAGCCAGTAGGACTGCAAGCTTCACCTTCTCCGTCTATAAAGTATCATGAAGGAAACTCATTCAAAGAAATGTTCAACGACGCCAAAACAAACAAGCGAACTGAAGAACTAGAACTGGAATTCAGCAGGGGTGGATTTTATGATGTTTACACATTTAGAAAAACGAAAGGTAAGTTGTTTTTGTCGCCTCCATCCTTCTGGAGGAAAGATAAAGCATTGTACTTTCCGCACTTGTATGGTAGAAGCTTAGCAAACAGTACTAGACAGAATGTTGAAGATTCTATGAAGGGAAAAATCTCCATTGTTCGTGTGTTTACCAGTGAAGTCGGAGACGAGTTGGTGAAGTCTTATTTTCAAAAAGAGGGCCACGATTATTTGAAAGACGAAAGTAGCTTAAACAACCCCGACGACGCAATCAAAACGCAAATCATTGAACTGAATCTCACAGAGAATTTCATGAAATCTCTAATTGTCAAGCTCTCACTTGGTAGAATACGGAAAAGCGTACCTCCGGAACGACAACAGAGATATTTCATTTGCGAACGTAATCAGTTGCCATTCTTGATTCGGGAACAATTACAAATGATCAACCTTTACACTGGCTACGTAATGGTAGTTGATCCGGAATTGAAAATTCGCTGGATGGCATGCGGAGGTGCAGATGAAAAAGATTTTAATTTACTCTGGAAATGCGTAAGAGGGTTAAAGAAAGAGCAAATCGAGTGATTGTGCCTTGTTGTAGTCAAGCATGTACATAGATAACCATTAAGATGACTTCGTTGAGATATTGAAGAGTCGGATGACAGCGTGCGCCGCTCGCCCGAAATCCCCATTGTACGTGGTTAATGATCATTTTGGGGCGGACCTACTACACTAAATGGCTGTACATGCAATAGCATCCATATTCCTCCTACGATAGCTAAAAGATGCGTGGTTCTGTGGGTAACTGGTACCCTCATAGCAAAGACGCTGAGCCTAAGAAGGTGTCACCGCATGCTATGATCTACAGGCTCTGGGCTAGACCGGTGGGGAAAATGCTTTTTCTGTGTGTTGGAAGTTACTATACATTCTATTTTACGTGGGAATTACTCAATCGCGATGAGAACAAAAGGGAGGCCAAAAAATCTAAGACAGAACTGGCAAATCTCGTATAATTTTTACATTGCGAATATAGCATATTAAGAATGTTTACAAGTGATCATTTCATTTAACTATTCGACGGCGTGAAGCTCGCTTTTTAATTTTTTTTCAACAGCTTCCAAAAACTCATCCGTCGTGACATACGCGGAACGTTCGGTTTTACCACAAGCAAGAGCCAGATCTTTGGTCATGATGCCATCGTCCTGCACTGTTTTCAGAGTGGCAGCCTCTAGAATTTCGGCAAACTTGGTTACGTCCGGAGTACCATCGAGCTCGCCACGCTTGGCAAGACCGCGAGACCAGGCGAAAATAGATGCAATCGAATTAGTGGATGTCTCTTTTCCCTGTTGGTACTGTCTGAAATGCCTGGTGACAGTACCGTGAGCAGCTTCGCTCTCGAAAGTCTTGCCGTCTGGAGTGACAAGCATAGAGGTCATGAGACCTAGAGAACCGAATCCCTGCGCTACTATGTCGGATTGGACATCACCGTCGTAGTTTTTAAGAGCCATGATGAAACCACCCTTGGATTTAATCATCTGTGCAACCATATCGTCAATCAGGCGGTGTTCGTACCAAATGCCTTCTTTTTCGAATTTCTCACGATATTCTTTATCATACAGTTGCTGGAAGATGTCTTTGAAACGGCCGTCGTATTGCTTCAGGATTGTGTTCTTAGTGGACAAGAAAAGATTGAGTTTTTTGGAAAGCGCAAGCTTGAATGATGCATGCGCAAATCCCGTGATCGAGTCGTCTGTGTTGTACATGGCCATTGCCACACCGGGGCCCTGGAAATCGTACACTTCCATGGTTTTAGTCGCACCATCGCCTCCCGCTGGTTTATACACAAGTTCGAGCTTACCAGGCCCTGGAATCACCAGATCTGTGGCTTTATACTGATCGCCGTGAGCGTGACGACCTACGATAATGGGTTTCTGCCACCCAGGCACAAGTCGAGGGATTCGCGGAATCACAATGGGCTCACGGAAAACAGTCCCACCTAGAATGTTCCTGATGGTTCCATTGGGCGAACGCCACATCTTCTTGAGCCCAAACTCTTTGACACGGTCCTCATCGGGCGTAATCGTTGCGCACTTGACACCCACGCCGTACTTTTTGATAGCATTCGCTGCATCTACGGTCACATGATCATCTGTCTTGTCACGTGACGTGATCGACAAATCGTAGTACTCCAGATTCACATCGACGTACGGAAGAATAAGCCGAGATTTGATACGCTCCCATATAATACGAGTCATCTCATCACCGTCCAATTCGACCAACGGGGTCTTGACCTTGATTTTACTGAGCGTTGCCAGGTTCCTTCGAGACCACATCTTAATATTCATCATGAATATCTGGCTAGAGTGAATGGTTGAACCCCAGATTATACTGGTTTTATATTATCTGAAGGGTTGTGACCCATTGTCGGGATAACTCCGGCTTAAGTCGGGTTAAACAGTCCGGGTAACTCTGGTACCGGACCAGCCGCGACGGAAAAGCGGCGACGTCACGTGGTACCCATTGTTTCCAGTCACGTGGTGCGACCACGGCGGTTACCTCCCTCTCAGCTCTCTTTCTCATCTACAAGCCACATGATGAGCACGTCCAGATGAGTTAGGACACCTCTGGTCGGGGGGAAGTAGTATGAATCTATGTATGCAGCTCAGTATAGCTCTGCGACCGCACAAGCAACCAAGAAGACGTCATTTCTGAGGTTGTTTCAGCGATAGCGACCTGCGGGTTGGCAAAGAGCTCGGGATCAAGAGGTTTCGAAGATTTAAGTATCTTATAACGTATTTTAAGGACAGTATAGTCGATTACAGAACCAGGACTCTGTTTCATGACAGTGAAGTTGTAAAATACGAGAGTTTTTGAAGAGCTACTTTTTCAAGAGTTGCAGACGAACGCTTTGCGTGGGGAAGTTCCCTGTAACCGCTCTTACGTCTCCCATAGCATTCAACTCCCACCATCCCAAAGCTATCTTCTTTTCAAACAATTTGCATAATGTTTTCTTATCACTTACACATGAGTACACATTTTGGTACATGAATATCAACTAAACCCGCATCACTTACAACACACCAGACTTCTTCAACTGCACGTATGACGAAATGAAAGGAACTAGAAACCCTAGAGTGAAGAACCCGAAGTGGATGAAGGCGTATGGAATCTTTCTGTTGTGAACTTTCACTGGAATATTTGTGTAGACACCTTCTTTGAAATGGACAGCGGACTGTCTGGTGCTGGCTGAAAAGGCCCTCCTGGCTGAAAGTCTAGTTAACTGTTGAAGCATCGTATGTTAAATATGTGGCAGATCTTATGTTATTCGATCTATAAGTTAATCTACACTTTCGATTTTGTAAGTGTTCATTTCTAAATTTTTTTCTCCTTGTGCGTACGATTTAGTTAGCGAAAAAGCCGGTAAAAGCGCGAGCTGTGATTGGCTAGCTTGGAGGATATGGATGATTCTCAAAATTTTCACGCAACTAAGGTTTCTCCCTGCTCATAGACACAAGCAAACCAATATGTCTGCGATCGCTCCTATTACTGGAACTATTAGAAAGAGAATTATTGCCGACCTCACTATCGGTTTCGCGATTGGTGGTGTTATGGGTTCCTACTGGTGGTGGGGTTTCCACAAAGGCCTTGTGAACAAGCGTGAAGATTACTACGCTAAGTTGGCTGCTGAAAAAGCAGCTGAAAACTAAGGTTTCCACTGCTACCGGATGGGCAGAGCCCTTTGCATATTCTAAGCGTTAGCAATTATGTATGAGATTTAGGTAATACAAAATAAAATGATTTATACGTATAGACTCTCGATCGCTATTGCGGCGACAGTATCCTCTTACCACCGACGATTCCGTCGCATACTATGATGAAGCGTTTGTGAATGCCTTTGTCTCGTAGCTGTTTGCTCAAGTATTGTAATGTTGCAACTTCTCCCAGGGTTACACCGCCAATGAAAACCAAAAATACAGGGTCCGCCGCACCAGCGTCTGGTTTACCGATGATTTTTGTCTTCGAAGCCTGCGACTGGTCCCAAACAAGTTCTCGAATACTGTCTGGGCCGTATTGTTGTCTGAAAAGTTCTTCCAGGCCACTCCAAGTGGGAGTACGAGAAATAATGAATGGCTGTTGCGATGAATAGCTCTTGCTGGCAATCGAGCGATCGAACAGTAGCTGTACAATCCTCGTTGAGATCGGCACAATACCACAGTATGCAAACGATGCATCTAAAGGCTTTCCAGGTCCATCATCACCTTCGAGCTGTGGAACTAGGTACAAAGAGCTAGCCAGAGATTGAAAATCGTGCCATTGTGTGTAGTTTGCGTAGTTGGATTTGTTTAGGAAAACACCCGCGCGTGTCAAATCTTCTAGCTTGAAGAGGACCTCAATTCCCCACGAGTCTATGAGTTCGGTCTTGAGAGTTTGGAATTCACGATCACGAATCCCATTTTTTGCAAGTGAGAATATACAACACAAGCGCAGTAACGTATCTCTAGAGGCATCTGATTCGTGTAAAAGCTCTAATATCTTGTCGCAACTTGCGCGGTATCCTAGATTTCCAGTGATTAGATCCTGTTCTAACTCCATGATGCGATTAAAAAGTGATTCTGCGTCATCTTCGTCTTGCTCACTAACCTCACTTACAACTTTGGAGGATAAAGCAGTATGCAATTTCAATATTTTCTGCTGCTCTTGTAAACCACCCAAATTTTCAACAAATTCTTTGATCTCGCCTACACTTTCGGCCTGGTGTCTTGCATCATATTTAGCTTGCAATTCTTTAGCAAGTTCATTCAATCGTGGCCCTAGTGCACCAAAATTTTGGAATTTTAGTTCGTTCCATACATCATCCCGCGTATAGTCAAGGGACCCAATGTCAATTTCTTCCAAGGAAGGTTCATTTAGTAGGCGGTTACCATGTATCTCGTACAAATCATCAAGGATACCAGCATATGTCAGTTGTGACAAAAGCGGACTTAGTTCATCCACTGCTCTCTCGAGTACGATAAGGTTGCACTGTTTACCAGAATGCCTTGCTCCGTATAGTGCATCTTCGATAAATACATCTTCTGCAGTTTTTTTGCTATCCAAAGATCTTTTTAAATGATCGACTAATTTGTGGGAGTTGTGCCCGAATGATAAAGCGTGTGTCACCGTCACTTCCGCTTGTCGAAGAACGGATTGTAATGCATTAGCAAGATTTTCTATAAGTAGTGATCTGGTTGCTTCTTGCATAGAATGCAATTTTGGTGTGTATAGACTTTCCCCCTCGCTATTTCGAAGAGTATCACAGTTTAGTAAGTTATCATCTAGCACACATATTGGCAAAGCAGTCCAGGGATGTAACTTCACAGAAGCACCCAATTGCAATTGTAAATAATGCGGGAGGGCGCCCCTTATATCAGAAGTTTTTTCGTCCCATGAAGTGTATATGACCTCGCAGCGATTGTCATTTTGTCCTTTGATAATGTCAACTATATCATTTCCTAATCGTAGATCTGTCCTAGCATCTACAACAAAAACTAGCTGTAAATCGCTTTGTACCTGCAATTCCTCCAATGTTGCCTTGCAGTTTTCGTCGCACACAACTATTCGCGAAACTGCCGTTGATTTTGTGAGTTGGCTGAACGTGCAAAGATTGTTCAACAATTCCAGAACTCTTTTCTGTAAGACCAATATTTGGGTTATCTCATCGACTACTATTCCATTGAGTATATCAAAAAGTTCATCTCTTAATACACGTGAGAACTTTCTGGTGTTAATAGTCTTATTCATCAAACATATACACTTTAGTCAGTCTTGTATAAACTAGGGTTTTGATGTCAATCAAACGAGATGAATATTTAGTACCATTTCGTCTTAGGTGATGATATTATATTTCATGCTTACTATAAAGTGGATATATTATGCGGAAATGCCACTTCTAGAATCGAAGTCTTTGTAATATTGTAGCATTTCTGGGGTTATGCCTCTAGAAATGCCAGATAGTGCTTTTTCAAAGTGGCGAGAGGCAACCATGTCGGCATTCAGGTCTTCCATGATGGCAGCTAGGCCTGCTTCCTGGCAAAGCAACACAACTTCAGCACCAGAGCATCCCTCGGTCCTTGTAGCGAGATCCTTTAAAACAATTTCGGCTTCCTCTAGGCAGAAATGTTGCGTATGTTTTCTTAAAATTTGCAAACGAGCTTCGAAGTCGGGTGGTCCCACAAATATATGCCGATCTAACCTGCCAGGTCGTAGAAGAGCTGCATCGATCTCATCTGGTCTATTTGTTGCAGCCACTATTACTACACCCTTCAATTCCTCCACACCATCAATTTCATTAAGTAAGGAAGTTAGCACATGACTTGCAGCGGAGGTGCTATTGTTTGCTTCCCTATCTGGAGACAATGCATCGATCTCATCAAAGAATATAATACTTGGAGCAGCGGCTCTTGCCTTTCTGAAAATTTCTCTAATCGCCCTTTCCGACTCGCCCACATATTTATTGAAGATTTCGGGCCCTTTCACTGCTAAAAAGTTGAGGCCAGACTCGGTTGCTAAAGCCTTCGCTGTTAAGGTTTTAGAGCATCCAGGTGGTCCGTAGAGTAAGACACCCTTCGGTGCTGAAACTCCCAATTTCAAAAAGGTTTCGGAGGCTTCGAGTGGAAGTTGGATCATCTCTTTTATTTTCGATTTCAATTCGTCTTGACCACCAATGTCAGACCAGTACACTTTAGGCATTTCCAAAAAGATCTCTCTCATTGCGCTTGGACGGATTTCTGACATTGCATCCTCTAGATCTTTGAGAGTTACTCTCAAATCTTTTCTATCGGTGTTGGTGGCTGTACCCCTTTGAAGTGTCTTCATAACCGACTCTCTACAGAGTGCAATTAAATCTGCACCAACATAACCATGTGTTTTAGAAGCCACCAGATGAATGTCATCGGTTGTCAATTCATGTCGTCTAGTGGACATTTTCAAAAATTGTTTTGAAAGTATTTCCTCTCTGGCTTCTGCATCAGGAATACCAATTTCGACTTCCTGATCAAATCTTCCTGGTCTTCTTAATGCAGCATCAATAGCGTTAGGTCTATTTGTGGCGGCAACCACAACTACCCTGCCAGCGCCGCCCATTCCATCCATCAATGTCAGTAAAGTGGCAACCACGCGGCTTTCAACTTCACCCGAATCGTCGCTGGCTCTGCTGGGAGCAAGGGAATCTATCTCATCGATGAAGATGATTGACGGCTGGTATTGTCTTGCTTCATTGAACATATCCCTTAGTGCAGCTTCTGTCTCCCCCAAGTATTTTGAAACAATTGAGGGCCCATTAATAGTCAGTACATGTGCGTTTGCTTCGTTTGCAACACATCTCAAAAGCATTGTTTTACCAGTGCCTGGTGGTCCATGTAAAAGTATACCTCGAGGTGGGGTCACACCAAAATCTGCAAACAAATCTGGTTGATGAAGCGGAAGTTCGATTGTTCTGTTTAGCAGTTCGATTTCTTTCGCAAGTCCACCTACATTATTATAGCTCATTGCTGGCGGTAAATTATAGTTTGGATTGGGAACTTTTTGTGTACTCAATGAGATATTTGTAGAACCTTTACGGAAAATACCCGGTGGTGAAAGGTAGAACAAACTATGGTCACTTTCACTTTCTGATATCTTCAATCTTGACATGTCAGGCAGGTCATTGGCATCCGGCTCGTTAATGTCTACCACCAATATATCGAGCTCTAATTCAGGTTCAACTTGACGTTTCTTGAAAACCATGCCTGGCATGATTATTCCACATTCCTCCAAGAGCTTTTCTATAGTCTTTAAAGCAGTGTCGGGTATTTCCAGCCCCTGTAATGACCCAATAACAATACTAGTAGCGTATTCTGGTTGGGAAGAAACCTTTTTAATTTCCACACGGTCACCGAGTATAAGGTTGCCGACGAATCTCAATGGCTCGGAAATTTGTATCACATTTATCGGCTGCGATGCCTCCCCTTCTTGAGCAATGGCAACACAACCATTCTCGCCCTCCTTCGAAACAATGCACATTCCAGACTTGCTTATCTCAAGTGCTTTCATTACATCGTGATGCAAGGTGATAGTGCAGATTGATCGATCATCTTTCTTCATGGATGGCCTTGTAATGAATGTAGACGGTATCTTCACTTTGGAAGTCCTAGATTCATCGGAATTTGATCCTTTGGAGCTAGTCTTCTTTTTTGCTGAAGAACCAGAGGGTTTGGATGCCATAGATACTAAATAATGGCGCCTCTTCTCTTTACGAGTTCTAAAAGTGAGATGAGGTTAAAAATCACATTCAAATTTTTACATGAAACGTTAATTACGACAATGAACCTTCGAAGATGGTCTTCTTTCTTCATTTCAAGTACATTCTTGAAAGAAGACGCTGGCAAGCAAATCGGTCCATATGCTTTGTGCCAATCATGGTCTCCCATGGATGAACTTATCTCGACTCCTTGCTTTTCCATCCAGCTACTTCTCCGCACAAGCACGATTGTATTCAAGAAATTACTGTAAGAGAAACCTTCTGCGAATACCAAGACGGAATAATGCCAAAGACGAAAAGCGAATCGAACGAGTGAAAGAGGTTCTCAAATTGGAGTCTCATGCTGTAACTATTAAATATGATGACGAGTTTTTGAAATGCTTATATCCGCTAAGAAATTGCAAAGTTAATTTCCCTCAGGGTTCCTCATATGAAGTTGGTCAACTGGAACAACTAGGTGACAGTGTCTTGCGGCTCGCTCTAAACATGTCACTTCTCAATGTATTTAAAAAAACCAATCAGGATATTTGCGGGCTGGATTTCAATTTTGACGGGAAGATGAAGCACTTGAGTTCATCAAAAAAGTCCCCACGATTGCTGATCCGGAGCTTTGTCAATCAGAAATTTGATAAATTGGCGAGAATAACAGCTCCAGAGAATACAGTGCCCGCCAGAATACGAAGAATTTTTGATTATAGATCTTTTAATGCTATAATTGGTTACATCATGCTCACGAATGAAAGACAACCCGTTCTAAATGTAGTGGAAGAAGCGGTATCAAAGCCAATACTGCGAAAAGTTTTTGACTATTAAGTAAAAAACACTCTGTTCTTTCTACATGGTTACTATTGTAATTTATAATGCGGTGCATCACAAGTATAAACTTGCAGCAAAAACAATGTCCCTTTTAATTAATTCTTGGGCTTGAGACATCTTCATGTGCAAATTGGAGTTACCAATTATAATGGAGGCAGTCTTGACCTCGCGACAAATCTCATCCAATCTAGTGATAACCCTCACAATTGTTCCTTCTGCCTCCACGCTCATATCCATAATTTCTTTAAAAGATAGACCTCTTGCCCATTCATAGACAACGTTCATTAACGCAAATCTCTTCTTTTCCAAAAATTCTGCTTCATCCTGTGTTAACGGAACTTGGTGTTTTTCGTAAACCGTTAGCATCTGTTGGTAGATCTCTTGAATTCTTTTCTTCCCCTTAGCAAGTCTTGGAGTTGTGATTGCTGGTTCTTCGTCTCTGGTTCGGCCTTCGTAGACAAAAACAGATAGCAGAGCCACTATTTCTTCGGGTTCAAAATCACCCAAAAAGTTGTCTAAAATCAGCTCCGTCAAAACTAGTTCATAGCCAGAATTGATTTCACATGCAACTCTTCCCTTAAGCATAACATTGTGGTTTTGATCAATGAAGCCAGTATCTTTGAGAACCGATAGACGCTGCTCGTAGTCAGGCAGTAAGTTAAGATTTTGATCCGACATTAAATGGTATAAAGCTTTAATTTCCTTTTGAATTTCTAGTTCCCGATATTTTGGTAAGAAGTGTGTGGCAAAATATTTGCAATGCACACATCCCAAAGAAGCTATCTCCAATCTAACTTTCTCTCTTTCAAGAATGGTTTGATGAATTTTTAAACTGCCTTTCTTTTCGTATTTGGTTTCACGTAGTTTCCTAGCAATCTTCAAAATGAGTGACACTTCGCTATTGAACTTATCAAGAGCCTCCGGGTCCTGCTTCATTATATCAGTCATAGGTACATTCAGGGTGAACGCACTTACTATTTCAATACTCGAGATGGATATGCTTTCCATGTAAAAATCTGTCTTTTTAAAGGGCTGAAAGTTGCGCTTAACGAAGTCAGGTAGAGTAGATAGGAAGGGCAAATGATTAGGATTTCCATCCTCGAGAGTACTGGCTTCCGTAATTATCATCACAACTGTCTGGTTTTCTTTTGGGATATTTCTGAATATAAAACCCATCTTTGCACAGTCATTTTCATCCCTAAATACAACGAGTCTGCCAACATTCAAAATACGGAAAATAGCGCTGCCATTTGCTAACTCGGCCATTATGTCCTTTGTGTACTCTCTATACTTGACAGTGGCATCAAGGGCTTTGTCAATATCTTCCCTGCAGCATGGACAATCATAAAACTCGATACTTTCCAACTGGCTCTGCAATTCCTTAATCTTCTTTTCGTGCTCAGGCAGAAGTGTCTGTTTGCTGTTCTCACTGAAAGAGTATTTGATCATCTCCTCCACTCTTAATGCCTCAATTCTTAGCAGATTCAGGATCATGTTGTATGTCAATCTAAACTGGGATTGCAGCTTAGTTGGCACACCCAAAGCAACTTCTTTAAAAGGTATTTGCTCTATTGGTGCGGTATACGACATAACAATAACAGTACCAATTTCATCAATTCCTCTCCGGCCAGCTCTACCGGCCATCTGCGTGAATTCACCAGGGTTCAAATTTCTTAGACTGTTGCCGTCATGTTTTTGTATTTCACTGAAAACAACCGTTCTGGTCGGTAAGTTTAGTCCCATTGCGAAGGTCTCTGTAGCAAATAGAACACTAACCAATCCTTTTGCAAAAAGCATCTCAATCAATTCTTTCACGATCGGTAGAAGACCTCCATGATGGACTGCAATACCTCTCTCTAAGAGTGACCTCATTTTCACAATTTGAGGTAAATCTCTATCTTCCTTCTTTAAGCGTGTAATAGAATTCTCGACAAACATATGAATCTGTGAACGCTGTTTGTTGCCACAGAAGTTAACACCTTCCAGCCAATCTGCATACTCCTCGCACCGCTTCTTGCTGAAAACGAAGATCACAGCAGGTAATAAGTCATGCGATTTCAAGTAATTTACAAGATTTGGCCAAGTCTTCTTATTAGGGGCACTCCGTTTGAAAAACTCGCTTCTATTAGAACCAACTGCTCCAGCACCCCGTGATCCGCCTCTAGATCCGCCACCTCGAGTAGCCCCACCACGGCCTCCACCACGACCTCCACCACGGTTACTACCTCCACGCGTATTGGAATTCTTGGTATTTCCACGAGCTGTGCTTTCTTTCCCTGGTTTGAGAGCACTACCAGATATCAGCTCTTTATGTTTCTTGAAGTTTGCCTCTAGAAACTCACGCTTCCCATTTATCACTGGAATTAGTTGATTTTTTACCCATATATTAATTTCTAATGGGACAGGTCTCTTAGGAGTAGAGATAACATAGATAT
This sequence comes from Lachancea cidri, assembly GCA_030569995.1. Taxonomy (NCBI): domain Eukaryota; kingdom Fungi; phylum Ascomycota; class Saccharomycetes; order Saccharomycetales; family Saccharomycetaceae; genus Lachancea; species Lachancea cidri. The sequence continues at coordinate 18,780 of JAJLUF010000044.1, forward strand.
TCTTTTGTTTGGTTCTACCAATCCAGTTCGCGAATTCAAAAGTGTTGGGTACAGTTGCTGAAAGGAGAATAAATTTAACATGCTGCGGTAGCATAATAATGACTTCTTCCCAAACAACCCCACGGTCTTGATCATTAACATAGTGAACTTCATCAAAAATGACAAACTCTACATCTCTTATCAAGTCAGCACCACGATATAACATTGATCTCAAAATCTCGGTCGTCATAATTAAGCAATTCGCCTCCGAGTTGATTTGAACATCACCAGTGATTAAGCCTACATCAACATCTTCGAATGTTTCTTTGAAATCTCTAAATTTTTGGTTTGACAATGCCTTTATTGGAGAGGTATATATTGTCTTCGTCATGTTTCTCTTTGACATAGCGATAGCATACTCGGCAACAACTGTTTTACCGGCAGATGTATGTGCTGCAACAAAAACAGAGTCACCTTGCTCCAAATGGTAAACTGCTTCTTTCTGGAACACATCAAGTTCGAATGGCCATGTCCTGGCTGGATTAGGAACCAGCTCTTCAAAATTGTCAATCTTATGATTCAAATCAACTACATGTGCCCAATCTTTATGCCCTAAGATGTCTTTTGCCTTACGGATTGTTCTTCCAAAATCGATTCCTACAGGCAGGAGGTCATCGATATTGGTATTGCTATCGTGATTCACTTGCTCTTTCAAAATCGCTTTGTTACTCAATTCCTCCATATCTTGTTCGTCTCTTTCTCTGGTTTCCTTGAGCTCTTTCATATTATCACTTTCGTTATCAATCTCATTCAGAGAATTCAAATCTTTAATCTGATCGTCATCCTGCTCTACTATGTCTTGAGGAATAATGCCTCTGTCCAATCCTTGTGGTACATCAAACAAACCCTGCTCATCTCTATGTAGTAGCTTGGTAGCTGATGCCATCGCGGATATATCATCTGGTTGGTTCAAGGTCGTCATTGTCAAACCACCGGGTGTGAATGGTAAGTGGGTGGTTGATCCTCTTAGGGTGTTGCTTTCTTGATCTATTTTTCTTGACAAAGATAGAGAATTGGATGCATTGGCATTAGCTACTTCGTCAAGGTTAACCGTCTCTTTGTAATCAGATATTTTGCCCTGTATTCCCTTTCTTCTAAAGTGGTAAGACGTTCTGTTGATCAACTCGGGAATTTGCAAGAATTCTTTATAATCATAATCCTTAGCTCTTGGATCAGAGTCCCTTTCACCTAAAAAGTTGATCTTAGGAACACTTTGGAAGATGTCTAAGAGGCCCCATGATAAAACGTTTGAGGGTCTTAAGAATCTATCGGCAATTGCATCGTTGCTAGACTCAGCTTCTTCATCGACGTAAAACTTTGAGGAACGGTCTTGAAATATGTCTATCTCGTCATGTCCAATTTCCTTCAAGCTACTGTATAGGTTTTCTAAAGAACCTGCAGAAAGGGGATTCGTCATCTGCTTCCAATCTTCTAATTTTAATGGTAGACTCTATAGTGCTTGAAATTGGGCCATGCTTCGAGTTTGAAATAGGCAATACTTAAGAAATCAAAATGTGATACCATTGAACGAAAAGAGAAGAATCTAAAGGTAGATTTATAAGAAGGTACTATATACATGAAGAAGGGCGATGTTCATCTCATTCTACGCTTGGAAAGTCACTAGAGAATTTTGAAGTTTTGAATGTGCATTTGTGTTATCGAGTGATTAATTATTTATTTTTTGAGTGGTATATCTAGTATTTCTCAATACGTTGAAATAGTTACAAACCATTTAAAACAATTTTGACATATAATTAAATTTGATAAACAAAAGACTAGGATACAATTTAAAAGTTGAGCATCTTGAGCTAAACTCCTACCGACTATCCAGTATGTATTGTACTTAATTTTTTTTTTTTTCATATTTTTGATTTCCGTTTTGCTATACTATTTAATAATGTTACAACTTGGGAGATACATATTAGTTCCCAGTAGTAGAGGTTTACAAACATCTGTCGAGCTGCCCAAGAAGCACACTTTCCGGCGTCATTTCTTCCCTCCGCCTGGAAATTGCTGCTTGTGCAAGCGGTCAATTGAGAGAGTTGTAATTTTGTTTTATTCACTCTTCTTCGCTCTCGCTGGTCATGTCATCATCGTCGTCGTCGTCATCATCGTCAGAAGAGTTGTCGCCGCCGAGCGAGAGGCCATTCAAGGCACTAGAGCTTGCAGGCGACGCGCCGTCCAGAATGGCGAGTTTATTCTTTATCTTTTCGATTTGCTTGTTTTGCTCCTCTTCGCTCAACGCCTTACTTCTTCTCCTGTTAAGCTTACGTGACGAAGAACCCATAGATACAGATCCAGGCGAAAGAGAGCTGCCGCGTACTAGTTCGTCATCGATAGAAGCGCCGTTACCATTTGCGGTAGCGTGCTCACGGAAAAATGTGTTATAGAGCGTTATGATCGTCATGCTATCTAGCATATCAATGTCAAGCTCTACTTCATCATCTTTTCCAATATCTGGCATAGATTTCCTAATAATATCGACGGCTTTTTCCAGTTTGGATTGAGGAAGGTCATTGATGCGCTCGGAAATCACCTTTTTCATGTCGTACGTGACGACTGTCTTAAACTTATTCTTGCGCTTCTTACCAGAGCCTGCGCCGCTGCTGCTACCGCCGCCAGTACCAGAGCTACCTCCAGCACCAGATCTACCACGCTTCTTACCCGTGCGACGACGCTTGCCGCCGCGCGCGAGGCGCCGCTCTTTGCGGATTCGCTCGAGCTCCTGCTTTTTGAGCTGTTGAAGTTCGACCTTCATCCGCTCAAGCTGCTGCTCGAGGTACTGGATCGCCGGGTTAGTTATGAGGCTCTCGTCGACGTCCTCGTCGGCGGGCGCATCGTCGCTGGAGTAGTCTGATTCTGCGTTTTCGTCGTCTTCAGAATCGTCGTCCGGAGTGACCGGGCGGTCGACCCACCGTGTGTTAAAAACGTCTTCCAGGCGGTGGCCCATCATGTTCACGATAGTGCCCTCTGGGTTGAAAGCGTAGCAGTTTTGGAAAACGAGCCGGACGTCGTGCTCGACTTGGTCTGCGTTCTCGTACTCCCAGTTGTTGAGTTTGCGGTTAACAGTTCCCAGGTCCATGGGCTCTTTGACGTACTCAAAGTACGTGGGGCAATTGAGGGCAACTGGGTCCACCGGCTCGAGGAAAGGGTAGTTAAAAGACGCGTACTTCTTGGACATGAGTTCTTTGACCACCTGTTGGCAGAATTTGAGCTCATTTTGGAATTTCTTGGACCGTGGCTTGGCAGTTTCGTACGGGTAGATATCCTTAGACCTGGGAGGATGGATCTCTCGCTTGGGCCGTCCGTTGTGCGTCTCAGCACGACGGATTACCACCGGGGTGTCGAGCTCCGAGCGGCGCCGCTTGGTGCGCGGCTGAGGCGGCGCATCACGTGCCGGCATATTAAGCATATGTTTTTCGAAGCTGGCCTCGATGTTGCGCGCCATCTGGGCGATTACCGACTGCGCGCCGTTGAATAGCGCACAGTTCTGTACCATGAGATGGAAATCTTCCATGACTTGCTCGGGTGTTTCGAACGCGTTGAGCGTGAGCTTACGCTCGATAGTGGATAGGTCCATGGGCCGTTTGATGTGGTTGAAGTAGAGAGGTATATTTAGAGCCACGGGATCCACTGGTTGGAGGAAAGGTCTGGCATCCTTGAGACGCTTGACAGCCTTGATAGCTGTGAGGGCGTGTTTCGCCTGGTGCTTGGGCATGGGGTTCTCCGGCAGATGGTCCATGTCTGGCTCCGGGAGCGGAGCGGGGGCGGGGGTTGCATCCAAGGGAACCGCGGACAGGGCGGTGTGGGTGCTGTTACTGTCGGTGTTGGAGGAGCCGTTGGCAGTGGGCGGCTCGGCGGCTAGCTCTGCGGGCCCGGCAGGCGCCGGCGCCGGCGCCGCCTCCACTGCCGTTTCTTGCGCGTACGGTTCCGTCATGTGCTGCTGCTGCTGTTGGGGGAAAGAGGAATTCGTCACGTGCGTGGTGCGTCCTGGTTTATAGTGGTTACCCGGCCGGCGCTCTCTCGTATATCTCGTTCGTGCAGCGTGCGCAGAAAGCGGATAGTGCGAGGACCTAAAAAAAGGTGGCGACTCCTTCTCCGCCCGTTTCCTTCGTGCTTAAATACCCACGTCGTCGTCGCCCAGCGCGCACCACAGCAGATGCCGTAGGCCACCACACATCTGCGACAGCGTCTAAGCCGAAGATGGCTGGGTGTGCCGCAGCAGAGGCGAAAAACTTTTCGTGCTGCGCGCCAGGCGGGCTCGCAGGCGATAAGCGCGGCCCGTGAAACGCGACACAGCAAGCACAATAAAAACTGGACACGTCGCCTGCAGAAGGCGGGTTTTGGGGGGTCACGTGCGGGACATCCACGCACCTACGTGTATCGCCATGAACGGCTGCACCCAGCCCGCCATTTTTTTTTTCAATTTTTTTGCTAGAGAGACAGAAAGCGCTTTTGCTTCCACCGGCCGCGCTCCTTTTCTACCGCCCCTTGCTTTGGCTCTTCGTAGTAGGGGAGCGCAACACTGCAGGAGTGGTTGAAGGGGTTGTGGTGTGGTGTACGGATCCAAATCATTACAATAGCGTTGTCCTGTCTATTAGTTAGTTATTTTAAGTATGCATCTCAAGAACTACCTAATTCCCTTCTCACTCATCATATAAAGCATTCCAATATGGCTCTATACTATACCTTAGTTTTTGGAATCCTGGTCACAGAGATGACCATGTTCATTCTTTTAGCATTGCCTATTCCCTCGAAGATCCGTCGCCACCTGACTGTGGCTTTGGTCAAGCCGTTCCAGCTCACACAGGTTCAGGTCGCAACAAAGTGTGTCCTTGCATTCATTTTACTGCTCTTTGTAGACACTATCAACCGCGTTTACAATGTGGAGCGCGAGCTCCGGGCTGCAGGTCTTTCGTCCGGCGCCCAGGATCGGGTCGAAATCCAGAGCAGAAAATTCTACGCTCAGAGAAATATGTATTTGACTGGAATCACGCTGTTTTTGACGTTTGCCGTGGTTCGTACCTTCAATATTGTGTGGGAATTGCTCGCGCTTAAGGATGAGTATCGCAGTGAGCCAGCTAAGCGCGATACCACTGATATTTCTGCGCAATTGGACGCAGCGAACAAAGAAATCGCTTTGCTCAAAGAGCAAGCCGAAAGTCTTCAGGCTGAGATGTAGAAGTCGAAACCCTTTTTTTTTTTTTCTTTCTTTCTAAAGGTAAATAGGTAGGAGGTACATAGTGCACTTAAAAAAAAAAAAAATTATTTTTATATCACATCATTCTTCAGCGGCCGTTTGGTTGTTTTGGTTGTTAGCTTGTTTATGGGTCGAGTTAGGCGACCGAGTTGCTCTTGTGCTTGGGCAAAAACGTAAAGTTCTCATCCGTCTTACCAAAAAAGAGTTCGCTCAGTTTGATCCATTCCTTCACGTCTGTGCTACCCAGCTGTGTCTCCAGCTCGTTTCTACCACGCCAGTTGGACGGCCTCTCATTCAACTGTACCGGGTACTGCTCACAAATGCCCATTGGAATATACCGATGGAAAAACGACATGAATTCGCAGAAAAATCTCCGACACAATGATATACCGTATTCGTCCGTGCCCCAATGATCCATTGCGAACTGCGCATATTGTTTCAGTATCTCGAGTCTCTCGCCACTGCTCTTGTCTAAATGCTGCTGCGCTTCCACTTCTTCAAAGATCCATGGCTTGATTAGCGCACCACGGGCCACCATCACACCATCAATGTTCTTGTCTTCGAGATGCTTGTACCACTCTTCGTAGTTGTAGACATCACCGTTACCCACGAATTGGATGCGTGACTTGGATTCTCGTGCGTCTTTAGCTTTGTCTTCGAGTTCCGTCTCGGTCTCTCTTAGTGAACGTGCAACGTCACTTACATACGACCAGTCTGCATTTCGGGTGTATCTCTGCTGCCTCGAGCGGCCATGCAAAGTGATTGCAGCGATATCTGTTTCCTGCGCCAATCTTTTGACTAAACTCTCTGCCATCGGGTGACCGTCCCTGGTACCTGTGCGAATCTTTACGGTCACGGGCACTTCACCTGAAACGTAATTCATACTGTTGAGACAACGAATCATGCGTGCAGGGTTATCCATTAGAGCACTACCAGATCCCTGCCTGTAAAGAAGGTCAATGGGGCAACCAGAGTTAAGATTAATTTCACTCACATTATCAATATGGGCAGCGATGGCTTCTGCTGCTTTCGCTGCTTGCCAAGCTTTTGAGCAGGCGATCTGAACACCAAACCCGGGCGTCTCACTCACATGCGCCTTGGGAAGTGCCCATTCCGAATTTGTACCTTGAATTAGTGGGACTGACAAGGCCATTTCTGAATAAGTCACTTCAGCGCCTAATTTCCGCATCAAACGGCGGTAAGGCAGGTTCCCCACAGTGGTAAGTGGTGACACGATCTTCTTGCCATGCAAATCAAGTGGTTTCTTTTCTTGTGCGAAAAACCTTGTATCCTTGTATTTCAAATACAAATCTTTTTGACGCTGTCTGTTCTGTTGCAACTCACGTTCACGTTGGAGCACCTGTGGTGCCACAGTAGCATCCGGATCCCGTGTTTCTTCAGAAGTTTCTTTCTTAGCCTCCTTCTTAGCCTCCTTCGTGGTTTCCTTCATGTTGTCTCTGTTCTCTTGCTGGATCGCATCTATGATCTCAAGCACGTAGTCGCTCTTCTCGAATGGGAATCGTCTCTTTATCAGATCAAGCTTCTTATCTGCTGCAATATGGTTGACTTCCCGGTTAACCTCGTAAAGCTTCTCTCTTTCACCTTCTGGCTTGGACAACAATTGTTTTGACACCGGGTCAAAATGTGTAGAAAGAAACCTACACTTAAACCCCATGGGACAGAATCCCAGCGTTTCGAAAACAGGGCACTTTTGGAAATATTCGCACGAAACCTCGGGCTTCTTATGAGAGAGATACGTATCGATGTCGTGGATGTAACGGCACTGATCGCCAAAAGGACACTCGCCTTTGTCAGTGCCTTGAACCAACTTTGAACATAGCTGGTATTGTTCCTTGAGTTGCCGATTGTCACGGTTTTTGTTCTGTCCTCTTTGCTTCTTCTTTTTACCCTTTTTTCCGGCGACCCCATCTGAGATACGGTCAGACACAGGTTCTTCTTCCTCTGCGCCTGCTGTAGCTGGAGTAGCTGCGCGTGGTGCATTTACAATGACATATTCTGGCTTAATATGCGCGATACCACGAGTATCCTGTTTTTTAGAAGGTAGTCGAATTTCCTGAGATTCCACAGACTCAATTGGACGCTTTAAAACTTCTTCTTCCGACATGGGCGGCGTATATATATGTCTGGTTTGTGGACTTTGTTGCTCAGCTCATCGCCTATCTCCATCCTTCTTGTTCTGTTCAGGTGAAGAGAAAAAAAAGAGATGCTGGAAAATTTTTCAGCTAATCGCTATTTACGGAATATCGAAGAAAGCTCCATCAAAATTGGTAACAACTTGAAATGTTTCCGTAAGCACTTCAAATCCAGCTAGAAGGAGCCCCTGCTACGTATCAGATATACGAAATATCAAGTAGAGCCCGTCCTATCGACGTTGTGTCCCGAAAGTCACGCTTTCATAAAAAAAAAGGCATATCATAATATACGAATTAGCCGCCCATCTCCAACTGAGTCTTGGAATTAAGCCGCCCTTGTTTGCCACCGCTCTTTCCACTCACTACAACACAAGAGCGCCTAATACTGGATTCGCAAGCAACAAGTGATCGAAACCCGCGGTGACCTGATACAAACTGGTACGAACTGCGCTGTCGTACACTCAGCTACTGGCGGTGAAGGCGAAGATGTACGGCGATTTACGCATGTCACGTGCACAGGATCGCTCTCGAGTTCGACCTACTGGTCACGTGACTGAGAAATTTGTATTCACCGTTACAGCCGCCGTGATATTGACACACTCTGTCACCCGGCCGTCGCTTTTTTTGCCCACTCAGGGGGGCTTTTCAAAGTTGGTCGTGGCAGTCTTTGCCACGTGCTAAATTCCATCCAAGCAGTTCAAAGCTATTAGGAAAGAGCAAACAATGACAACCTCCTAAGCATACAGCATATACAGCATTTACCGGATATGCGTCGTCTTAGGCCGCTGAGAAAGCGTCGTAGAAGATTACCCTACAAATGTTTGTAGGCTGACGTCGCTGCATCAAGACGCGCCGGTCGAAGTACCTATTATCAATCCGTGCACCTGGCTTCCTGGCTTCCTATTTCTTATGTCCATAATGTGGTGAATGGGTGTTTACATTGTCGGAGGTTAAAATACGACATCTCAGAAACCCCTTGAGCGATCCAGTGGGTGAGGAATGCCCACACACGAAGGACACGGGTGGGTCTATCGAGGGACACAAGTGGGCAAAAGGAGGGACACGCGTGTGTGTGTGGGTTTGAAGCGAACGGGATCTTTCACATTCTCCATGAGCCGGGTACGAAGGCATCTGGGTCCTCTGCGTGGAACGTCACGAGATACGAGTGGATGCAAGGCAACGGTGATGCGAACGGATACGGGCAAGTAAACGGGCAAGCTCACCGCCCATGAGTGATGATGATGCATTGCGTTGCGTGTGTGGGCGCCGGTTGGGTGGAAAATGCGCATGCGAAACAGGCTATGTCGTCGGCGTCGACGTCGGCGTGGCGGCCGGAATTTGGCACAGGCAGCGCTGTATCCGGCTGTCTCACTCACTCACTCACTCACTTGCTCGCTCGCTCGCTCGCTCGCTGGTCGCATTCGCATAAGCGCATTCAGAAGCTAAAGAGAAAAAGTATCCCTCTTCTACGAAAGTGGATCCCAGGGGGTTTTGCCATTTTTCATACCGCTGGAGGCCCGGAAAATATCCATTACATACACTATTGTCCAGTGTAACAGAGCGAAAAGTGGAAAGTTCTCCGCGCTGAGCCAGATACGAGAAGTGCGATTTGTTTTCAGAAAGGAAACTAGTATAGGTGAGACATAGTAGAGTAGCAGAGAACGAGTATGGACGCCACCACTACGACAAACACATCTACTCCGGGAATCCTGATCAATAGCCAGGCATCTGCGACGCAGGCCGGGGCCACAGCGAATGCTTCTAGCATGGCGAGGTTTAGACGCGAGTCCATAGCGCATTCCCAAGGCATGGGGGGAGTATCCTGGGGGTCTCTCACGATCGGTTCTTGGTTGAGAGACGAGGTGATGATCCAAGCACACATGTCGAACGGCACAGGGTCTACGGCCGCTTCGGGTGGAAACGTGATAAACCTCTCTAATGGCAGTTCATTTTCCCCACCAGGAGCGTCGTCAGCGTATCTGCCTAACTTAGAGAAACAGTATTGTAAAGATTATTCGTGTTGTGGGTTGTTACTGCCGGGTTTGCATGATTTACTGAGGCACTATGAGGAGGCTCACATATCTACTTCGCCTGGTACCACCAATACACATGCTTCTTCCATGGCTGCTGCGGCCGGTAAGAGCATTGGAGCAGGTCAGATGTCAGGAAATTCTTTGCAGCAGCAGAAGAGACGCATGGCTGCGATTTATCAGCAACAACAGCACCAGATACATCAACATCAACAGCAGCAACAGCAACAGCAACAGCAACAGCAACAGCAACAGCAACAGCAACAGCAACAGCAACAGCAGCAGCAACAGCAACAGCAACAACAGCAGCATCATCAGCAGCAGTCACAGCAATCACCGCAACCACAGCAGCAGCAACCGCCGCAACCGCCGCAACCACAGCAGCAACATCAACATCAACATCAACAACAGCAGCATTCGTCTCAACCGAATTCTTCACAGTCCTCTCAACAGCTATCTCAACAACATTCACAGCATTCACAACAGCAACAGCATTCCGAGATACATAACCAGCTTCAGCATCAAGTTGAACAACAACCTCAACAGCAGCAGCAATCACAGCAGCAACCGCAACCACAACAGCAGCAACTGCACCATTCAGAAAGAAATCACGTTCAACAACAACAACAGCAACAACAGCAACCATCGTCGCTGCAAGTACAGCAACAACAACAACAACAGCAACAACAACAACAACAACAACAACAACTGCAACAACAACAACAGCAGCAGCAGCAGCAGCAATCGCTGCATAATAACCCGAATCAGATACAGCATCAGCTACAGCAGCAAATGCACCACCATGTCATGCAACAACAATATCATGATGCTTCGCATAATTCTTCTGCGGGTACCACAAGTAACGTACAACAGCTTCATTTAAACGGAAATCTAGTAGAAGCCGTTTCAACTAATGAAGTGTTCTTGCAAACCGGCGCCTCTCAACAGGGCAGGCGTAATAATTCCACACACTCAGCTGCATCAGCAGGCAGTGTTAATGGTAAGCTACAAGCAGCATTCAATAATTATTCCTTGAATATGCAACCTATGGCTAAGAATGCCATGGGAAATGCCGTTCATCAACAGCAGATGCAGCACTCACAACGTTTGATGGGAAATCCTGTGAATGTGACGTCCAGTAAGCGTCATCTTTCTTCAAATGTCAACACTGCCGCAGCTGGTATTGACTTGGATTTTATGGATGCAGATATAATAGACGATCTTCATGATGGTAATGCCATCATGGGGGCTGCTCCTCGAGCAGGTTCTGATGCTGCTAAAAGCTGGAAACAAGTTGACACAGACTCACGCGAAAAGTCTTCCCCCCATAGGGGTGAGATGGCTAGCTCGCAAGAATCAGATGATAGTAGTATGAGCGAGGATGACGAAGAAGAAGAAGAACACAGTACTGTCACTCCTACAACTACCAGTAAACGAAAGCAACAAACAGGATTTATTGATGATCCAGCAAGACGGCTCTACGTGATGGACCACGAGGAACATAAACCTTTTAAGTGCCCCGTCATTGGTTGTGACAAAACTTATAAGAACCAAAACGGCTTGAAATACCACAAATTACACGGTCATCAGAATCAAAAGTTGCATGAAAATGCTGATGGGACTTTCAGTATCATAGATCCGGAGAGCAACGAACCCTACCCGGATGGCATGGGATTTGAAAAAGATAAACCTTATCGTTGCGAGGTTTGTGGTAAAAGATACAAGAATTTGAATGGTTTAAAGTACCATAGAGGACATTCAACGCATTAAAAGGGTAGTATTTTATTTATATGTGTACGAATGTATTATTTGAACTTTGTTAACTTTGTGTTTTGTCATATACTGCTCTTTCATAGTAATATATTACAATTTACTAATTCTATATTTTTTTTCATGAAAATAATAACCTACTGCAATTAGGGTACATTGCCAAAGCGCGCACTTCAACTATAATTCAGCTTTCAAACTCGAGGTATACTGATTCCAAAGCAAGTACATGCGAATCAATATCACTCTGCCACTCAAATGGGCACAATGGTGGCTGTACCTGCTTGCAATTGTGATGGTCAATGTTCTAATCATCTTCCCCTTATCGGCAGTCCTGTTCCATGATTTTTATACACGATTAGTACCTACAGATACGGTCCAAATCATTCCTTTTTCAGTTGGTAATAAGGTGTCGAAGCTTGTCGATGGTACCACCAAATTCAGGTTCCAACTCGAGCGGTACTCAACGGATACTGCGATCCTGCCGCAAATCGTTGACAATGGCCTTGTACAAAACGTTCCGTTAAGGTCTGATATTCCATACAACTTCGATTTGAGGTTAGATATGTTTTGCCTCAATACTGTGCCTGGATTCAACATTAAGGAGGGTATCATAACGGTTTCAACTATATCGTCTAAGAAATGGATAAACTCTGTGATATTTCAGAAAGCAATTTTGCTCAGCTGTGCTAATTCTAATGAAATTTTCAGCTTGAGGGAGGCAGGACGTTTATCTTCTACATATGCTCAGCGTGTCCAGAAAGAATTAATAAATTCTTTTTACTGGGAAGATTATGTCCTGGACCATGATATTCAAAGTTTGGTAATATCATTGAAACTCCCAGAAGGCTCGAATATCCTAGTTAATGCAGATAGATCTGAGCTCAAATTCTCTATGAATCTCAATCACAGCTTAAGAAATCTCATGCTAAAGTGGAAAAAATTGACACATGCCATTGGTATCCTTGTGTTTAACTTCGTTATATTATTTTTCTTCATCATCGGGTTCTCCATCAGTTTCATACGAGTTGGAAAAGCCAAATTGCATCAGGAAAAACTGGATTAAACGTGTTTATTTCAGATACGTCGTCATGTCCAGGAGATACTACTTAAATGCTAATTATAATCAAATTGCACGACATCATGCAACACCTGTCTTTGAGTACAAAGGCATATGAGTAAGAAATGAGTAATAGTAAATTTTTTTTTGACTGTTTTACCATGTAGGGTACCGAATCGCCTTTAATAAAGAAGGGTTGATCCAGCTTTTACTTGGAAATGGGAGATTTTATTTAATGTAGCAATCTCTTATGAAAATCGTTCTAGAAGTACTCTGCTTTCGCATTAACAGTATCCTTCACGTTGGAATGAGGGCCTTTACAGTATATTATGTCTAGTTCCATAAAAGCCGATCCTCCTTGATCGCTACGAAGCGATTCCGAGTAGTCGTACCATTCTTGAACAGTACTGTTGAAGGCTTCGATAACTTTTACTAATCTGTCCAACTTTGTACTCCGACACATGAAAGATGCGAGAGGCTTTTTATCTTCAGACGAATTTTCGAAATACATTTTGTTCGAGCTGTCGATACCTCTCTGCACTATATTTTCATCGACGAAGCTGTTACTTTGAAGGCCATGATGCAGTCCTTTAATGCTCCCTCCATCATCACTTAGCGAAAGCTTCTGCAACGTCAGAATTTCGTCGGCGTCGAATGCATTTCGAAGCTTTGATTTAAAGATTGTAGAATTGGGTCTCGGAAGCATTTTTCTAGATACTCCCGGTATCATGTCGGATACATTAGAACTTTGAGGAAGTGTTGATTCAAAATTATCCGTACTGATGTCATTGAACGTTTCGAAACTAAATTTTTCTAGTAGTGTTTCGCTTCCGTATTCATGTGGAAATGGCAGCGGTTTGTCGTAGTTCCTAGCAGAAACTACACCCCATTTATCGTTAGCATCACGAATTTTTGACAAAGTGGATGATGAATTTGAAAGAGGAACACTTGCAAGCCGAAACATGCATGTAATATTTTGCTTATCGTTAATTTCACCAGAAAATTTCAACTCAGGAGGTGCTAAGAGCTTACGCTTTTTCTGCTGTGGAGGAGAAGGCGCAGATTTACCAATGTCGTCCCGCTTCTGACTTACCCTTTGGTTTAATAGATCTGAACCTGATTGTGGCTGTGAATTAAAAAGATCCAATGAAGACCCACTCCTGTTTGTAGATAACGTTGACACGGTCGATACAGTAGAATACATGGATAGCATTTCAACTGATTCTGAGCCACCAAGCGAGTCAGAAGTCCCGGCTGACCCTATACTATTTCTATGCTTAATTCCGACGTTTCCACGGGAAACCTTCTCCACAGAAGTTGCACTTTTCCTGGAATCATTCTGCATTTTAGTGCTCGATGTTCCAAACTTTGAGAAAAAAGATTCAAGTGCGTTGGAAATTAATCCTTTTTGACCTTCTTCATCAAAGCTATCACTTGAGTTTCCACTGCCCAATGCATCGGACTTAATTGTGCCTGATGATTTACTAGCCAAACTTCGTTCGAGAGACATCTTCTCCTTCCTCTTCAATGCTGCTGCTTTGGCAGCCTTAGCAACCATTTCGTCGAAAACATCGAAGGGATACTGGCCCCGATGCAAGACCACGGTGGGCCTTACACTGGAAACAGTTATCATGTGAGGAAATAAAAGTGAATTTCTCGTATCTACAGGCTTTCCACCATTTTTGTCATAAATCAAGGTTTCTTCCCTGGTGGTCTCCGGCTTGCATAAAATGAGCTTCTTGTTAACCTGAAAAACCAAGGCATCATTTTCGAGGCACTCTGAAAAATCAAATTGCGCTTGATCATTCAAAGCCAGGGCTTGTTCATACACATCTTGAAGTTTCTGGTAGACAAGCGATCCTGCTACATCTTCATAATCAGCAGGGTCAGACAGCATTTGAAATACTATGAGTTTGAAATAGAGAACTTTCACAATATCGAAGTAATTGTTTGCCACCAGGGTATCCCACAGCTCTTCAATCAAAGTGGTAATCAGCTGAGTTTTAAGATCGTTAACAGATGGAATATATCTCCAGACATTAAATAGGCAAAGCAATCCGACGCTTTGACAATTAAAATTCAAAGTTTTGAGCATATTAACGATGCCCGCACACCAAATATTCCAGTTCAGATCATTTAAATAATGCGGTAATGTTGTGTCGAATTGAAACACTATGAATTGCAAAATTTTGTTGTAAATCAAGTTTGCCATTACAGAATCATAAGCTGGTATCTTTCCTATCTTTTGAAGTTGTAGATCATCATGTAAAGCTACTAAGGAATGTAAAAGATCCGGTATTAGTGCATCAAGACAACCTATCAGGTTTCTTAAACACTCCCATACTTTCGCGGTTTTAAAATTGGTGAACACAAAGTTGTTCAATTGTTCACTCGATAAGGGCGCGGAGTGACCCGCATGTGGCTTCGTAAGCAGTACAGTATCTCGTTCCTGAGATTTGATATAACGCCTGAACATAAGCAAATCGTTATCGAGAAACCTAGAAACGTGTCTGGTAAGTATCTCTGAACCTGGAATAAGCTTGAAATCTATTTCTTGAATTTGTTTGGAAGATAACAGCCTCAGTGCAATGTACCAATAATGCCAATAAAATGTAAGGAAAATATTACTGTTTTGGAGGTAAGAGATCATGACTTGGAAAATTTTACCATTATGGACCACCCCAGTAGGCTGCTCTGGATTTTTATCACCTGTGGACGGCGAATAGCCTTCATTTCTCCAAGGAAATGCCGGAAAGACGTCTGCTTTAGCTAATAAATTCGGTTCGAAGCTCTTCAACACATAATAGTCATACTTTAAAGCAGGATCCAAATAAAAAAATGCAAATGCCATCAATTTACCCATAAATGAATTTAATAATGAATTGTATGAGTTGATGTAAGCAAGTGCCCCTTTAGCTTCTGTAGGCGACAATTGCTGCTTCACGCCGAGTGCTTTTCTTCTCTTTGTATTTGCCACAAGTCTATTAGTAACGTAGTGAACAGTTAATAGGATATGATAGGCGTATATGTCCAAGTCTCGATCGTAGGAGTCGTTGTCATCTGGAATTATCATAATGAGAGTAATTATCCTGCTGATGCATTCTAATGATACGGAAATCACTTCGGTAGTCAGTTGTTTCTTTTCTTGGTCGTTACTATTACCATTGAGATCGCTATTTAGGTAGTTCAACAACGTAATCCACCATTGAACCAGCAGATCGCGCTCTTTCCCAATTGCACTTTCGAGGACCAGAGCTGGTTGCTGATATTGCCTAAGGGAACTGAGTAAGTTCAAACGAAGGAAGTTGGAAGCCAATCGGAAATTAGGCTGGCCTGATTGAGAACCCTCCCCACTGCTGATCAGTGTGATGAATTTATTCAGCGAACGTAATAATCGAGTTTCAATCTTAGACGCCTCCATGATTGACGAGGAACAATTGCTAATCTTGACGCTTCAACCGATTCTCGAAATCGAGCCGATAATGGAAAGAACTAATGTATCGAATGCCTGCCCCTCTACAGTGTTCTAATGCGATCTTCTCACAGTTCGTCTTAATCGCCATGCGATCGCACTTAAGCAACTTTTCAAGATATAGTTAGAAATAATACGCTCCACACACAAAAGAGCGAAAAGATAGACTGGAATAGAGAAGGAGAGGAAAGAATACTAGTACTGTCAACGTCTTACTGCTATTGAATCTGGCGTAAGCTTTCTATTTAAAGATCATAGATTACATTTTCACGTGATACTAATCATGTACAACGAGCTTGTTTCAGAGGTGATAAAAATTTTTCTAATACACTTCACTTAATCATACTGCAAGAAGGCTAAACAAAACCCTAAAGTGGGAAGAAAGTGTGGCCAATTATGTCGAGCGAACCTCCGGTTAAAAAGCAGAAGTTGGAGCTATCAGATCCTTCTGAGCCACTGACGCAGCGAGATGTAATTGCTTTTCAAAAAGAAGCATTGTTCAGATGTATAAACACACATAGGTCTAGAGAAGAGAGCCTTAGCCGGCAGTATGAGCTGTGCCAATCACAAGCAGGATCGCTTCGCGAGAATTGTGCCAAACTTTACTCTGTTGTAGTTACCTTAGCTAAAGCTCTCATCGAATTGTGCCCAGAGGATATGGAAGTTAAGGAAATATGCACGAAGGTCATAGATGGCGACGAAGCTCAAGCGATAACTATAGTTGATGAATTTTGTGGTGTTCTCGGGAAGCATATATCTGGAGAAGTTGCGGATGTCAGCTCTGGACTTCTGAATCAAATGCACAAACTGGAGGCTCTGAAGGTCGAACTTTCATCACACAATAAACAGCTGCGTGAAGAAATCGAGACGATCAGGACATATTATCAGACGATACTTCGTAGATATGACCGAGATGATAGCGCTACCTTGAAAAGAGTGTTCAAAGACTCTGAGCAGTTGGAAGAGGTGAAGAGAGAGTCTCCAAAACCGGATACAAAGGAACCTGCAGTGTCGAGTAATGAAGACGAAGTGAATTCTGTACCAAAGCTCGAACACGAACTGGAGACACAGGCATTGAATTCTGAAATCGAAATTTTGAAAGGCATAGTGAAGGACTTGGAGTCCTGGAAATCTACTAGCGAGCAGGAACTTATAAAACTGCGTACTGAGCTGGCCAAACCTAACACTTCAGGAGAAACTACTAAAGAGTTTGATGCAGAACGCGAGTCACTCATACGTAAAGTACAATTTTTGACCAATGAAAATAATGAACTATCTTATGCCAATGAGGCATATTTAACCAAGTTTCAGAATTTGGTGCAAGAAAGAGAGATATTCACTAATAAATTATCGAGCGAATTCCAAACAGCACAGGATGCCTTAAAGAAACACAACGCAACTCTGGAAAAAGATCTGGTTCGCATCAGAGCAACACGGGACGAATTATTGAGTAAACTTGCTGTGCTTGAAAGCCAAAAATCTAAATCTGATTTATTGGAGGATGTCAAGCGCGTGCTGGATCTACAAAAAGTACAGGCTGAAAGAATGGAGAAACAGATTGAAGCAAAACCAACTCAAAATACTAAAGATGCGTTAATGAAGGAGTTGCAAGATCTCGAGAAAGCATTCAAAGAAGTGACACAACTTTCTCACAAAAAATACTCCGATTATGCCAATCACGAATCTATCATTTCGAAGCTTACAGTGGAGAAAACAAAGGCGGATCAGAAATACTATGCTGCTATGAGGTCGAAAGACTCTATTTTGATTGAAAACAAGAATCTTTCCAAAAACTTACACAAGTCAAATGAACTTATATCACAGCTGAAAGATTTAGAACGTACTCTTCAATCGAAAATAGAGAATTTGAACAAGCAAATGCAGCTTTCACAAAATAACGAGAAAAGATTAATCGATTCTAATAAGGCAACGTCACTTAAAATCATGGATCTAACTTCTCAACTTGGCAAATCAAAAAAGATGGTCGAGTCTTCCCAGCAAGACAAAATTAAGCTAGTTACGGAGAAAACCCACTTAGAATCCCAAGTTCACGCTTTGGAAACTGATAAAAGCGCTTTAAAATTGAAATTATCTCATGTGGAAAACAAAGCAAAGAAGTTACACCAATCTCTTTTGTCCAACGGGGGTGATAACAGCATCATAGCAGAAGAACTTGAAAACTTCAGAACCGTCGTTTACTGTTCACTATGCTCTAAGAATTGGAAGAACACAGCCATAAAGACATGTGGCCATGTGTTTTGCGAGGAATGCTGCAAAGAGAGATTGGCATCAAGAATGAGAAAATGTCCCACATGTAATAAGGGATTCAGTGGTAACGATCTTCTAGTGGTGCATTTGTAAATAAATCTAGTACGAAATCTCTGGCGTAATTGCGGAGATTTTGTTTTGTAACAATACTATTATCTTATAGGGTCAAGCATTTTTCATTTCACTATCAAATATATCGGCAAATTGTTCTATTTGGGATACCCGATGCGAAATGCCAAAATGAAAAAAAAAAAAAAATAGATAACCAAACGGAAAGAGATGACATTATTAAAACTAAATACAACATCGGATACCTCAAAATACGGAAGCTTATAATATATTTGAAGATGTCGACAGGGTATCCACAGCCTAAAGTATTGACTATCCGGAATGATCCATTGCATATAATAAAAACGAGAAAAAGTACTCATGGTAGACCTGTTACTATCGCTGGTCCAATGGTACGGTACTCGAAACTACCTTTTCGTCAAGTTTGTCGCCACTATGATGTTGATATAGTTTATACTCCCATGATCTTGGCCCGTGAGTTTGTACGCAATTGCCACGCAAGAATGGCCGATTTTAGTACAAATGATGATGACACACCGTTGATCGCTCAAGTAGGTGTTAATAATGTTACGGACCTACTTAGATTTGTCGAAATGGTAAGTCCATATTGTGATGGAATAGGTATTAATTGTGGTTGCCCGATCAAAGAACAGGTTCGCGAAGGGATAGGGTCCGCACTAATCTACAATTCAACCTTGCTCTGCGAAATGGTTTCTGCAGTTAAGACTAAATATGGTGACAAAGTGAGACTAGAAACTAAAATCAGGATACATGATGACTGGGATCAGACTGTCGAATTATGTCAGCAGCTATGCGATGCAGGCGTGGACTGGATTACTATTCATGGAAGAACGCGGACCACTAGGTCATCTATTCCAGTTAATCTTGACGCTATTACTTACATCAGGAAAAAATTATCAGACCGAGATGTGCCAGTGATTGCTAACGGTGATTGTTTTACCCTAAAGGATTTCCAGAACATACTAGATACTACTAATGTGGATGGGGTAATGGCAGTGAGAGGCCTCTTGGAAAATCCAGCTTTATTTGCTGGTCATGAACGTTGTCCTTGGGGTGCCCTAGAATATTTTTGGCACTATACAATGGAATTCGGTGGTCTTCCGTTCCAGTTATTACAACATCATTTACACTGCATGCTTGAAAACATGGGACTCGATAAAGAAAAGCATAAAGAACTCATGAATACAAAAACAACTGCAGAACTGATCGATTGGTTTGATGCAAATTTCATCTTAAAAAGACAAGGTGAGCCTGGTTTCGCAGAGGCATTGGACATTCCATATAAGCATAGCGTTTGTAAAGTATGAGATGCCCTTCACATACTAAATCATTTAGTCAGGGTAACATTAATTAAAATTAATAAAGGTCAACATATATTCGAAAGAAAATTTTTAGAACTTCTCTAACATCTTCACAGGACTGTAAGGACATGCGATCCAATCAGAAGCTGGTTCAAGTCTGAACCATTCTTGGAAAAGTCAAACTTGTAAGAGCTAATTGTATTTTTCAAAGAATTTCCGTGGCGGAACAACCTATTAGGCTGCAGACGACATACATGATGATAAATTTTAATCTTTCACCAGTCTATTAAGAACAGAATGTATCGCTAAAAAGTACGTTTTTAAGACCATCCCGTGCCATATTCTGGTACGTCCTTGATGTTTCGATCTTGGAGCAGAGGTCGTTTTGATCTCAGCTCCTCATAGTTCGAGCTCGATGGAATTGGGTGTCTTTTAATGTGATGAGTGGCTGGTAACTTATAGTCATAGTTACACTGATTGTGTTAGTCTGCTACGCTGTTATAAAAGTATTCTACTACTTCTTGATAAAAAAGAATCTCCGTAGAAATTGAAATTCCAATCATTACCTAATCTTATTGTAGAGTTCAAATACAGTACAGTTATGGCGCTATATATCTCGAACATCTATTCTGTTAACTGATGCCCCGTGAGCGGGGAGTGTGAATGCAAAATAATGTTTTCGATGATATTATTATTGAAAACGTGTTACATAAAACTTTAAACTACAGTATCCTTGTGGAATCTTTTCTACCATGTATAGTAGCTTTAAGCTTCATCTTCTTCAACAACAACGGTTTGCAAACCCTTGGCGGTGGCGACTAGAACTGGTTCAACGTAAGCGAACAATGGGAACTTGGCGTTTTCTTCTTCGTTTCTCTTTCTGGAGATTCTCAATCTCATTCTGAATGGAACACCCTTGATACCTTGCTTCCAGACCTCTTGGTTCAATCTTGGATCCAAACGGACATCTTCAGTACCCATGTGCAACTTGGCGAACTTCTTGATTTCCTTGACGGCTTTTGGAGCTCTCTTCTTGAAAGAGACACCGTGCAACTATTACGATGCGTTAGTATAGCGTAATTAAAACAATTGTGAACTAAAACAGAGCTTGAAAACTTTCGTTCTGGTAATTTCAATATCGACAGTTCAGTAAAGCGCCATAGAGAAGAATTACTTTACGACTTTAGGTACCACATATTTCCTTCGAACTTATTGGTGTAATGCTTCCGGATCGAAGTGCATGATAACCTACTGAGTTACGTGCATTTCATGATCTTCACATACATCCAAATTTATCCTCAGCTTTGGAGCACCTTCGATCTGAATGTATTCTTGAAAAGTTCCCAAACTTCATCCTCTTAATTCTGTTATAGTATCCACTGTCCACTGTAAACATACTCTCTTGTGCAAGTTGATGGTGTATTCACGAGTAACAACGTCTTTCAAACCGGCCATTTCGTACACTTGATTCTTCTTTATGTGAACAATACCTTACTGCTGTAATTCACTTTTGTTCAATTCAATATTTTTTCCCCAGTGCATGCAGCTCCTCTGGTGAGAGATGCTAGGCGGAGGTGGTCATTCCGCCGAGGCGAGACTATGCTGCCGTCTGTTCAAGCCAGGCTGCCACTGCGGCTTGGGCACGCATCGCAGGGGGAGCTTCAGCCTAGGAACCAGCCTAAGAGGCCGCCCCGCCGGCCCCCTGTGGAAGCAGTCGGGCCTTCGTCTCTGCTAAGGTCGCAATCATGCGCGCCTCAGACCTCATTGAAAAATTCGTAGCTCTTAAAATGGTTGTATGGGTGCTATAAATTTGGGTGTACTAAATGTGTGGGTGTGAAAGTCACAGGAATAATTATCGCGAGAAACGGCTTTTGTTGATTACATCTCTTCGACCATTAGGATGTAAACCTTTAGTTTCGATTAACTGCTCTAGCAATCAGAAATCAGCGCCAGAGATCTAACATTGATCGTGTATTCAATTAGCGACTCAGTTGCTAAGAATGACATCTGCAACTGACCAAAACGAGGCATATCGCCAAACTCAATTTCAAATATATAACTTACAGGAGACTATTTTGAACTCGACAAGGAATCGAGATCAAAAAGAAACAGAAGCAGCCGGCTCTAATTCGAACTTAAAAACTTCTAAAAGATTGTATGCCAACGTTCAAATACCTGTGACAGTGAACTGCAATCGTGTTTTGGAATATGTGAAAGAAAACTACGGCTCGAATAGGCGTCACTTAGGGGTACTACAATACCATCCTTGGAAAACAGGTTCTTTCAATGAGCAAGACCTTGAGCATAGGGAAAACGTATACCCGTATGACTACATGCAGTATGAACTTCCTTCCCCTTTCTTACCGCCATTTAGTTCAAACGACATCAATTGTCTCGTCACTGTTCGCATCACCTTCGAGGACATCCGCTGCCTGCTTTCCGGGATTGGAAATTCTCGACTTAATAACCTAGAAATTTGGGGTACAGGTATCTATACGGATGATTCGGATATCTTGCTGGTACTAAAGCATTGCGGAGTTGTTCCAAGTACGAATGCCGACTTGCGAACTCCGGCCAATATGTCTAACCCTGACGATGTCAATGGATCCATACCGCCTGATAACATTGAGTTTGATTTATCGGTAGATATTCTGTTGCTTCCGCCTCTTCAAAAATATTCGAGCAGTGAAAGACATGATGTGAAGTCAAGGGAGTGGAATACTTGGCATGATGGACTCAGTTTTGGGATCCATAGTGTTACCGTTATTTTGAGAGATGACTCAATTCACAACATAAACTCAGATGAAAGAATTACATCCATTAAATGGTAGTTGAGCTATATTCTCTGCTAAAGCGTTATTTCCAACATCTCCTGGATCACGTGATACATGCAAGCCGTTGCAAAATACCATTTCTTTCTCCAAAATAGAAATGGTGTCTCCTTTTACCTCTCGATACAAGGAGGAGGGGTTGGTAAACATGGCATATAAGCACCGGGATCCATCACCGAACGGAGGACTCAAGACGTCTATTCGCCAGATCTTCCTTAAATGTCGCACTGGCCTACAGAAGATATCACGCGAAGCTCTTGACACGGATTCTGACGATGAAACTTGTCTCGTAGACTGCCTTTTCGAGACAAACACCAAGAACGCAAAAATATTTGACAGGGTCAGTGATGACCGCAACAGCAGTACTTCAGTTACGCTGACAAAGGAGATGCGACTCACAGATGAGGATGAGGACTTCGATGGACCGGATTCTATGTCTACACACAATGAAGTATCATTAGAAAAAGAAACGTTTTCCAACTTTGACCCAGTTCAAGAATGTAATAAACTGCGAAGCAAGGTCGGTGAGCCATTCTCCGCAGGTGAGCAGGTTTGGAAGAAGAGACGAGAGTTGTGGACTACACAAACGAGTACTGACGCCAAGGAGGCCTCGAGGAAGCACAGGAAACGGTTTGCAGATATTTCTCCGCACCAGTACATTCGCATTTACAGGAAGTTGGTTCTTGAAGATGCACCTTTGAAGGAACCGTTGAATCTTCAGGATGCCATGAAGATAATAAACGCAGGTTGGGTCGAAACCAAAAAATGGGAAAGAGCCGCAAAGGGTCTTGCCTAGGGATCTCATATTAATTGTGGCATGAGGATTATTGTTTAAGAAAGTCACTCAGTCTGAATTATTTACGTAATATCGTTCTATATCGAGTTTAATTGCATAATACGTTGACACTTTGCTAGTCATCCTGTCGTCTCTCATCGCGGACGAGTTGTAACGTAGTCTCTAGAACTCTAATATCTCGCTCGACAACCTCTGCCCAATTTTGCAAGTCGCCATCCTGTAGCGTCATATCGATATGCTTATTGTAGAGCTTTTGGAGTGGTACCACGCATTTTTCCTGAAACGTTGAATCATGCAGCTCTACTAATTTCCTTAATTGCTTTGTATTGATATAAGCGTGATTCGACTCGATCTGCTCTTGAGTTTCTGAGAGAGTGGTTGCAGTATGCGATTTTAGGAGTCTCTGTAGTTCGCGATCCAAGGATGTTTGCTTTGAATTGGTCGACATTTACCGCTTTTATTTGTGTATATGTTTCTAACATGAATAAGGCCGCCGCCCTTAACAATTTCCTTCGCCGCTGTAAAAAGGTTCTCAAGAACAGAAATGCTGAAAGCGAAGTTTCTCTGCACTGTGGGCGACGATGATATTACAGCTATACTGCCGATTAATGAGAGTGCAAAACTTATTGTTTCCAAAAGGTCGGGAGATGTGTTAGTGTATACCCGTGATGGCAAAACACTCAAGCTATTTCAAACATACCACCAATTACTTCAGAACAGCGGAGAAGGTCCTATCATCAATGCGTTGTTTTATTCGTCAGGACTGAGCACAGTGTTTGCTCAATGTGAGAGGAGTATTGTCCTTTTGAATAGTAGTAACCTGAATCAGTTTGATAAAATTGTCGACAAGAGAGGAATTCGCCAATGCTGGATATTGGAGAAGCCGATGAAGAATGAAAGTAGCAAGACAGTACTAATCTATGTTCCCAATAAGGTGTCAAAGCTCAAGATGTTCATCTGGAAAGGGCACTCTTTTAAAACAGTCCAGGAGACCACGTTGACAACAAAAGATGAATCAGTTACTTCAGTACAAATGGGATCGCATGGGATTTTCTTATCAACAAATGTTGGTATATACTACTGGAAACTTACCGACTACTCCATGACTCGCATTGATAAAATTGTAGCACCAGTTTGGCCTCATGATCTTCATAACGCCCTCAAGGAAATAGAGGAATATGGCTGCCATTGTCACGATAGCAGTGATGCCCGCTCAACTGCGAACCACTCTACAATAACAAGGAAAACAAGCTTTGCTAGTTTTTTTCAAAGGCATGGTAGTAATCATAACTCTGACAAGATTCGATTCATATTTCAGCCTACTGATCGACAATCACCCGTTCTCATAGACGGAAAAACTCAAAAGCTTTTCGAAGTTTCTGTTACTAAACCTCAAATGTCTCATTTGACTGCATACAATCATTCAGATTTCG
This sequence comes from Lachancea cidri, assembly GCA_030569995.1. Classification (NCBI taxonomy): domain Eukaryota; kingdom Fungi; phylum Ascomycota; class Saccharomycetes; order Saccharomycetales; family Saccharomycetaceae; genus Lachancea; species Lachancea cidri. The sequence goes on from JAJLUF010000044.1 coordinate 43,220, forward strand.
CACAATTGAATGGAGAATTTGATAAGATACAATTTCTCTTTACAAAATTCCTTTTACTTAGCAATGCAAATTCCTATCGTATTGTTGACTATCTGCATGGCTTCAATTATCTTGATGTGACAATTCATGAAGGTATCAAAGAAATCATTGGAACATCCGGTGCGTATATCTTCGTTTGGACATTAAAAGACAACATCGAACTTTATAAGATCTTCGTTAAAGATGTTTCAGACGTTACACTAACAGAGAACGATTCAGTGGAAATTGAAGATTTAGAGGTGACGGGGTCACTAAAAAAAATGATATTTGGCGAAGCTATTCTTTCTCCTCACAACGAGTTCGCCATTTGTGAGAACAACAATTGTGATGATATAGAGGAACTTCTTGATTTACAAGCGTTAAGACTTCGTGACCTAAGCGTTCTGTGGTGCCTTAAATGCTTTGAACGTTGCCAGGAGTGGTTCGGACGCCAAACAAAAGAGCAAAGATGGGGGGTTCGGTGTACTAGGTTGCAAGAACTTATCATTAAGCAGATTTTTGATAAGTTCATAAAATTTTTGGCTCCACCAGAGCTGGTCTTAGCACATTGCTTTCCCTTAAATGTTATAAAAGTGATTGACGATGCAACTGACTCAAATTATTGTTTTAATAAAGACGAGAACGTACAAAGTATTCCCTCCAAATATATCAACAAATGGTGTTTACCTTACCTCACAGATATCAGGAGGAACCTAGGAAATTTAGCACGCGAGAGGTCGATTATTTGGACTCTTGATGATCGTGAAATAACGGTTGGGATCGAATTCTTTCAAGTTGATCAACATAAGGAATTAGACGTCGACTTACTGTTGACTATTATTGACACGGCATTGTTCAAATTATATTTAGACTATAATCCTTCAATGGTTGGACCTTTTACAAGGGTTGATAACATGTGTGACTTCGATACAGTTGTAAGTGAACTCAGTGAGCACCAGATGATTCAAGAACTCGTTGATTTTTACTATCACAAACAGAAACACAGTCTCGCACTGAAATTGCTGACCCAGCTAGGACAGCGCATGGATAATGCTGTATTGTCAGAGGAAATTGAAAGCAACATCAAAATGCTCATAATAGATTATCTGAGTAAGTTGCCAGGTAAATTTTTGGCGACAATATTTGAATATACAAAATGGTTATTGGAAAAGTTTCCAGAGCAGAAAGATGTCATAATCAGCAGTATATTTATAAACCAAACCACAAACTGCTCAAATTTCGACTTCTTCGAAGTATATGAATTTATTGATTCAATTGACAAAATGCTATCGCTAGGGTACCTGGAGTTCGTCATTGACTGTTTTCAAAGCCAAGACAAAAAACTGTACATGATATTAATCAAAAGGTATCTGGAATGTTTGACAGACTCGAGTGCTAAAAAGAAATTGCATGCTGTATTGAAAACGACCACATTCTATGAGCCGCGAACAGTTTCTCGATTGCTGAGCGATGCAGAAGAAAAGAGCCAGAAGAGTTCAGAGGAAAGCCAGTTCATAAAAGTGCTGCAGGTATATCCTTTGAAAAGATTGGGCGAACACGATAAAGCTCTGCACATTTTATTTGACGAGTTGAAGAACTATACCCTTTCTTCATCATATTGTAATGACGTTTATCTTGAGAATCAATCAGTCGGGATTAGTCTATTAATGCAACTTTTTGAAAAAGTCTTACAAAGAGCTGCATATGAAAACACGCAAAACATAATTTCATTTCTTCAAGAGCATGGGTCAAAAGTTGATGCGATAGAAATACTAAGCAAACTGCCCGAGCAGTTGCTACTGAAAGATTTAAAACAAAATCTCTCGCATCGCTTAGAAACACTGTCGGTCGAAAAAAACAGTTTAAGAATCAAGAGGAATCTTTTACAAGTGGAATTGGTTAATAAGAGCTATCAGTTAAACTGTAAAGTCTCTGAGTATACTACTATTGGCGAAGAAAGAAAGTGTTTTGTGTGTCACAAAGTTTTGAAAAGTAACCCTAGTGATGTTTATCTACTATTCGATATCAACCAGAAAGGCGCGGTAACACATTATAATTGCGGCAAAACTTTCCAGGAAATAAGAAAACAAAATCAAAGTCAAACTCATCCCAAAACTGCGGGCGATTTTTTGAAATCAACATAGATTAGAGAATAAGCAAGGCATATATTCATTATTTAAAAAGTTGATTAAATTGATGTAAGTCTACGAGGTCGAGATGAAATTGATAACACCTGAACAGAACTTTACGAGCTCGTCCAATTTTTCCTCTTGGGCATGGTTGTGGTTCCATTTCGCAAGAGCTTCGCATATTTTGGCATTTTTGTTATTCGCGTGTATTACATCCCCATGGCTTTTCAAAAGTAAGCTCATGAATGCTTCATATAGCTCAAAGTTCTTTTTAGACGCCAGCCCTTCAGAAATTGCTTCAATGAATGAAACTACCTCGTCAAAAGGTTCAAAGGAGTTTAAAGATTTAATTTCCAAATCAATTGAAGCAGGTGAAAGGGTTACTAAGTTTTCCAAAAATTCAGAGTAGTTTTTTGCTTGATGACCTTCCCTTAGCAACTTCGTGAATGAAGATTCAAATCCAATGTGGTTCTTCGGTTTAAATGTTGCAAGTTCTCGTTCTGCTTCAGATTGTTTGCTATCAGAATCGTTCAAGGTGTGAATCGAAGGAACATTGTTGACTTGATCCTTTTCTCTACCAGATGCATCATCACCAACCTTGTCTCCAGTCATTTGTAAGAAGAATGGCGCCTTCTCTTGTTTTTTAGGTGGCTCAGTAGGCTTTGAACGTTGTTTGATGACATCTAAATGTAATAACGTGTTCAGTTTGCTTCGTGGACCCAATGACAAGGTTATCAACTCTTCACTTATTTGGTTCAAAGATTTATAATTTCCCAATATTTCTTCAGATGAGTTTTGCACATCTTCATTGTCAAACGCACCATCCAAGATTGAGGCACCTCCTTCGCCGGAAGAATTTGGCAATGCCATACGAGCGAAATCTTTCTCGTCGATTTGCTTGGTCGGTACAGATGTAAATTGGGCTCTGTTAGTCCAGAGCGCAATACCATTGCCACTCGCATGAGTAGTGGCCAATAAATCACCATTTGGCGAGAATTTAAGATTTGTGGCGACACAATCTAATCTAACACCATCAATGCAACTTCCTGTGGGTAGATCCCAAGTTCTAATTGTAGAATCGAGGGAAGTGGAAACAATCCACCGGCCGTTTGGTGAGAAATCAAAGGCACTGATTCTATTTGTGTGACCCCATAATTGACGTACAACCTTTTGCGTCACAGCGTCTATTACTACAATAGAAAAGTCGTCTAAAGCAACTGCAAATAAATCTGACGACCGGTGATAGACCATTGATGTAATGGGAGCATTTAATTTGAGTTTTCCAAGGTAAGCTGACTTACTGAAGTCATAAAAGCCGATGAGGCTATCTAAACCACAAGACACCATTTTCCTATTCATCCCATCAATGGCAATGCCCGTCACAGCTTTGCTGTGTAGCTTATATTTTTTACGTGGCAGGCCACTTTGTAAATTGTACACACCGATTCCACCGTTCGATGAACCAACAAAACCAAAGTTACCACATGGAGAGATCGCAGTGCATTTCGCATATCCTTCATCGATTGTTGGTAAAGTCCATCTTCCGACACGTTTTGCGCCCGAGTTCCAAGTTCTGGCGAATCTTTCATCCTTATGGGCAGCAAGGATATTTTCCCATTCACCTTGTCTGGCATTTTCAATTGCAATAGAAATAGCTTCTGGAAATTTTTCACCGTTCGTGCTACCAGCGATCCTGCCACCATCCTTCTTTTTATAAACTCTTTGTGAAAGTTCTTGAGATTGTGCATCTTTTCTCAAAGAGAAGCCCCACAGAGACCTATCTCTCGAGGCAGAGAGAATGAAATGAGATTGAGAATCCGCGAAAGTAATACAAGTTGGAGGCAGAGAATGTCCTCCTCTAGATCTCAAAAACCGTGGTGGTTGAACGACCGTCTCAGTGTCATTTTGAGATAAGGAAGGATCGAATACGTATTCCTTCAACTGGTTATCATTACCTGAAGTGATAATAATTGGCTGCCCATTTAGGAAACTAGCCTTCGAAATCCCTCCGTATGCCTCTTTGTGGATATTCTTCAACACGTGAATCCTTGCACGTCGATCTAAATCATAAAATATTAGATCTCCACTGGTTGAAGCTACCGCCAAATGCGCCGAGCCATCTGTTCTGAAAGACAGTGACGAAATACTGGCAGGTGTCTTGATTGAGCGAATTATTTTACCCTTCCTGAGATTATACATAATAATTTCACCACTGGCAGTACCTAATGCCAATATATCCAAGACAGGAGCAGGTTCCGCGGCCGTAATTTGATCAGGAAATTCATTAGAAGAGAATAACAATTTCCCAGAGCGAATATTGTAAATTAAGATGTTTGACGTAGTCACAACAACCACCTTATTCAAGTATGTGGGAGGGTGTATCAATGAAACAATCTCACCCCCTTGTAACTTCGAAACGGACAGCTTAGTGTAGTAAACGGTTGGAAATTTATCATTGGCAGATTTCTTCTTGTACACGTAAATGCAATTGTTACTTGCGGAAATAGATAGGAAGTCACCAAAAATGCACTGATGCCTAACTGTGATATCTTCATCTGGTAATTCGATTAAGTGCTCCAGTTTTCCTCTTCTGTAAATGCCCACTTCATTGGAACAACCCGCAAAAACGTAGTGAAAATGAGTGGCTAAAGAGACAATGGTTGACTTAGTTTCTTGAGCAGACACAAAAAGCAAATGTAAATTGTTTGCATCATATATTTGGAATGTTTTTCCGATGCTAGTCACAATATAAAAAGTAGACCCCAGAGTTCCCACAGCAAATGGTACTCCATTGGAAACATTACCAATCACCCGGAAAGGAGAAAAAATTCTAGAGGGAGGAACATGCTTCTCCTCGCTAACTGAGGAGTCAACGATCTTCCTTTTCTTATTGTCTTCCGTCATGATGACTTCGATTTGTTGTCTACTGGATAGAACCTCATCGCATCGAGAAGTTTTCAATTTTTCATTTTTTCAACGAGGAAAAAGGAAAGTTATTTTCACGTGACATCTATAAAGTATCAAGACTGATGACTAGTATGGTACTACATTCACCTATTAACACCACCGTAATCGCGAACTAGTCGTGCTAAGATGTGGAATTAAGACTTCACTAAACTAGAACTCAACGATCTTCTAAAAGGAAGCTCAATTGACAAAATTTCAGTTCTTTCCTTCTTCTCGGAGAAGACTTATAGGAGGATGTTGATAAAACACGGTGGTCTACTATGGATACTACCTAATATGTGAAAGATTAGCCCTGTAAAACCAAGATGCATATCGTATCTTGCAGTTTGATCGTTAAGCATCTTTTTGTACGTTGGTATCGCACGTGGCACTTACAATAAAGGATGCATAGAAGGACATTTGAAGATTCTTCACCATAACAATGACAACATGGCAGGAAGCGAGCACACTGAAATTCAGCAAGATCCCATGTCACCTCTGTCTTTAAACAGTAAGACTAAAAAGGCTATGGAATCCATTGCCCCCATTTTGGAAGGTTTTAGTCCGAAAACGTCCTCCAGTGAGAATACTTCTCTAAAACTCCCCCCTCCTGGTGTTCCTCAAGATTCTCAGTTGGACGACGAAATTTCCGATGAGACTGCTTTAGATCGTACTCTAAGTATCACGTCCCAACATTCCTCCGCGTCTTCAAGGCCGGGTTTGTCACCAAGCAATTCCTATGACAATTCGATGGGAACGAAGTTGCAGAAGCTAAAGAGTAATCCTGGGACAGTTCAAGTTCCAGCTTCTCCAGTGGGTTCCGTTCCTAACTCCACTTATTCGGCTGAACAGACTATTGATGATGTTGTAGCTGACGCTGTGAACGAAACTCCTACCAGCTCAACTGCTAGCTCTGCAGGATCTTCCCGCAAGCCCTCTACTAGCAACAACAAACCTCAATTACCTAAGATTGGCAAAATAGGTGTTTGTGCAATGGATGCTAAAGTTCTTTCCAAACCTTGCAGACACATTTTGAACAGACTTATTGAGCACGGCGAATTCGAAACCATAATCTTCGGCGATAAAGTCATTTTAGATGAAAATATTGAAAATTGGCCCACCTGTGACTTCCTAATTAGTTTCTTCTCCTCAGGTTTCCCTTTGAACAAGGCGATCGACTATGTCAACTTGCGGAAGCCCTTTATTATAAATGATCTCACCATGCAGAAAGTCCTTTGGGACAGAAGAATATGCCTTCAGCTTCTTGACGGTGCAAAAGTTCCAACCCCACCCAGACTTGAGATATCAAGGGACGGTGGACCTCGTGTTGACGCCCAATTGAGGGCCAAATTGTTAGAACATAACGTCAATGTTAAGCCAATCAAGGAACCAAAATGGCGAATGGTCGATCAGGACACTTTGGAAGTCAAGGGCAAAGTTATGACGAAGCCTTACGTTGAAAAACCAGTTGACGGTGAGGATCATAATATTTACATTTACTATCATTCAAAGAATGGTGGTGGTGGTCGTCGATTATTCCGTAAGGTGGGAAACAAGTCATCGGAATTCGACCCTTGCTTAAGTTCGCCTCGTACCGAGGGGTCTTACATATATGAAGAATTCATGGATACTGACAATTTCGAGGATGTAAAAGCATACACTGTAGGAGAAAAGTTTTGCCATGCTGAAACTAGGAAGTCCCCAGTAGTGGATGGAATCGTGCGTCGAAACACACACGGTAAGGAGATAAGATACATTACTGAATTGTCTGCAGAAGAGAAAGAAATTGCTAGAAGAGTATCAAAAGCGTTTTCACAGATGATTTGCGGCTTTGATCTTCTTCGCGTCAATGGAAAGAGCTACGTGATAGATGTTAATGGCTTCTCATTTGTCAAAGATAACTCATCTTATTATGATGCTTGTGCAAGAATTTTAAGAGAGACGTTTATAGCCGCAAAGAAAAAGATGGACTCGGATAAGCGTAACTTACCTGTAATTCAAGAAGAAAAAACTCAAAAGTGGGTTTTCAAAGGCCTCGTTACAGTAATTCGCCATGCTGATCGTACTCCTAAACAAAAGTTCAAACATTCATTTAGATCACCTATTTTCACTTCGCTCCTTAAGGGACATAAGGAAGAGGTTGTGATAAGGAATGTATCCGACTTGAAAGTTGTTC